>JANHAO010001741.1:0-31508 GCA_026873985.1 Saraca asoca
TTCATCTGCTGAATTTCTTATCCAAGCATCAGAAACAGAAATTTTGCAGCAACTTGGCAAGTGATTGTTACAGTCCTTTAACTTTCAATCTCTCATTATCTCAACCAGCGAAGCTTCTTTCCATGGAATTACTGATTATTATTATTATTATTATTATAAATAATTTGAGTTTAATAGACGCGGTTGTGAGGTGAGTGTGAGCAGTAATTCGGTTATGTTACGGATAATGAATGAATCTTTGTTGGAGACAAGATGGGAAGTACGGATGGTAGAACAAACTAAAAATGAAACAGATGGCAATGTGGGGCCCACTTGCAGCTAAAACTGCTAAGATGTGCGCGGACCCGTCACAAAATCTGTTGTTACAGGTACAGCGCTCACGTGGTGGGTGCTACATATATTTCCTTCTGTAGCTTGCCCTGACCTTTTTATCCTTTTTTCCCCCCTCCAATCTGTGTACTTGTATTTCTGTACTTTTACTTTCGTTGGGGATCTTTCTTGTTTCAGATTTTTGCCTTGGTTAATCTGATCCAAATGCCACAGCAGATAAACAAAAAGGAAGCTTAACATAAAGAAGATAACACAAGCAACAGATAAAAAAAAAAAAAAAAAAAAAGGGAAATCCCAGCCGAAGGCTTCGCATTGATTCTCTTTTGTTTTTATCATTAGGTCGGCTGCCCTTTTCTTCTTTTCCATGGAACCCCGACAGGAAAATTCTATTCCACGGAATCAGATTCCTTTGAATTTCACTTACATTCACTTCAAATTCATGACATCCTCCCATCTGTCAATTTAAATCAGAATTTATACTATTCTCACTTATTCACTCCCATTGTCATCATGATCTTCTTCTTCTTCTTCTTCTTCTTATCATCACTAACATAATTAATACAATAATAATTTTATTAATTAGTATTTTTTCTAGTTTTATAAGAAAGTAGAAATTTAATTAAATAATCATTTTGTTTATTTATTTTTTTGGTCAATACTACTAATCATTTTAATGTTATGTATGTCTAAAACAGTAAACAATTATTGATATATTGTCTAATCTTATTATGTATCAGGGTTAAGAAGATTAATAAATAATCTGAATTTTAAGAAATATTATATTTTATTAATTTATGTTTTATTAAAAAGTAATAAATGTTTGAAATAGTTGGTAATTCATTATAATAATAAGAGTAAAAAAAATAAATATTCTCTTGATTTTCTAAAGTCTCATATAAAGAGGGAAAAAATTAATTCTCCAATGCGAGAGATAGAAAATAACTGAGGGAGTGGTATGAACGGTGGGGGTTCAGCTCATACATACACAAAAATAGTATGATCCATATAGATTTTCATAAAGCAATCTACACAAAATTCCAAAAGGTGTCCGGGTTGGGTCCGTACCATCTTAATCAAGTTCGGGTTGGGGTTCACCCGAAATCATGTCGGATTACGGGAAATCAAAATCCGAGAATCTCCGGTGCGGAAGGAAACCAGCATCAAGTCGTCAAGGAGCTTTGCTCGAACATCTTCCAGTAGCCCAAAACACTCTCCCGCTTCATTTTAATTTCCGACTTCTAACTCTGATGGCTTGGCAACATGGACTGCGTGCAAAACTTCTGACATTTCCACGAGCATCTGAACTCTCGCCCTCAGCATTTTTTTTTTCAATGACAAGTCACAAATTTCACAACGGAGTTAGTGCTGCCGGAGCTCCATAATGAGTGCTTCGAGCTATATCAAGCTTAATAGAAATGAATTGCAGGCTTGGAGCGATTCTTGAAAGCTTATCCTTCGTTCTCCGGTCAAATCCATGGCCTCTTTAGCAATGTCGATGCCAAGTTTGACGGTCTTAGATTGATCGCTTGCTCTTCTAGTACATTATCGTGTTCGATAAGCTTCCCATTTGATGCATTGATTTTAGAATTTGATATTTATTGATATTGAATAACCATGGAGGAGAAGAGAATAATGACAAGTCAAAGAAGACTGTTAGAATAGTCGCTAGGTTTGAGGCTGTTCGTGACTGCCTGTCTATGCAGGATCGCAGGTTATTTTCTTCAACTAGTTTTCAGTTATTCAAATTGAAGAAAATATTGTGGGAAGTTTGCTACATATTATTCTTGTGGAAAAGGAAATGAAGAAAGAAATTAGAGAAGTTAAAATTCTTTAGCTATTTAATTCTATCTACACAACTATTGACATCCCTTTTCTTTGATAAATAATATGGTATAGCATGCATATATGTATGAATTTAAATAAGTTCTTGTCAATAGTGTGTAGTATGTTTTTAACTTCATGTTCTGTTCATCTGTTTTTAACAAAAATAAATTGCTATTTTTTCATACCGGAAACCTTGTGATCCGGTGAGAACAAATTATTTTGGGAGTGGTTCTTACATTTTCATCATCCTGATCTGAGTTGTTGTTTTGGTAGTTGATACATAACAGGTTAAATCGCCATTTTCTCTTTTTGTTATATGATAATCATTAGATTCGTTCTCATTCTTCAGTTTTATCATTGATAGTTCTCACAAGCACTATCTTTGTCAATTGGGGTTGCATCTGCTTTGTCTGCTTTCTTCATAATTTGAAAATATAAGCACTTCCATAGTAACAACTTTTTAATGAATTTCAAAATGAGCTGGATGGACTTCTTTCTCCCTTTTATCTGGTAGGCTGTATTCTTATCAATAAATGTTCTGCTTTTACATAATTTTTGCTTTAATTGAGTTAATTTCTTTCATGTTTTGTCAATTTTGCAAGTTTCTAAGACTCCACTCTATGTCTTTCAGAGATCGCACTAAAATGTGATACTTTGGTTTGTTATATCAAAGATGCTATATCATATACTATGGACAAAAACATAAGGAAGAAATCTTCCATGCCAATTCAGAAGTGAGCATCATAATCAGAACCAGATGGTATTCCAAGTCATACTGTCAAAATTTTTCTTATTATATCCTGAATTATTGTAGTAAATGTGTTTGCTTGCCATTAAAACGGTTAAAAGGACAGAACAGATGTTAACTTCAATTACAAGGGAACTCCCTCAGTGGAAGCATGTTGTATCAGCAGTTGATAATTGAGTAAATCTAGCTTTAGCCATTTCAAGTCCCCAGGCAGTTGAGCGTCATTGGGCTCTTCTTGCTTCCCTGGATTGTCCTGACCTTCTTCTGCTATAACCTCCTCTTATCTGGAGGCAAGAAACGCAAATCAAGTCTTGCATCCTCTAGTGAGTATGTAAACTGATCTGAAACTTAAGTACTCCGAAAACTTTTTGCTTTGTGTAATCTACAAGGGTTGCAAAGACAAAGGAAGGCTATGCAACTTGAGGGCCATGATTGGAAGAGCTGGTGAATCCATTATCATTAACATCCCAATGGCATTTCTCAAAATGCGTTAATGAGCCAGAATTTATTTTTACTGTTGCATATAAGATCACGAGATTGTTGTGGCCATTGGTTGACAAAACAAGGCTAGTTGGATATAGTTACAAAGAAGAATGGATTTCAGCAATAGTAAGCGCGTTATCAATGTATTTGGTGAAGGAAACTTTCCCTTTTATATTAGCCTGCTAGAAGAGGAGTGTTACAGGTGGAAAATCATGGCTGCATCTTATTCACTTGATGATCTCTTTTGGCAAAAGGATTAAGCAATGCCAGATTTCATAATGGTGGTGTTGAAAGGCTCAGAAGTGATTTGCATGTTATTTGTGGTTTTTGGAGAATGCTGTTGGAGGCGAGAAGGTTTGTTCATAAGAGTAAGTGAAGGTTTAAAGTTGTTGAAGATACCGGAAAACAAAGTGTAAGAATGTTTGAAGGAGACTGGAATCCGGTATTTGACTCTGACAGAGGCAGAAAAGATTTTGAAGAGTTGAGTTTTCTTTTGCTGAAGCTTTTCAGTATAATTCACTTGTATTTGGCTCAATTTTTAAGTGCATGCGCAGCAGAGTAGGCATAAGGTCATGATGTTTGAGGATTTAAAGGGAAAGTTTCAACTTTCACGGTGTATATGACTGGACACATTGAACTAACCCATTTTATTTTGGAAATTTGCAATAAAAACTCGTATCCCTTCAGAATATGCTGGCCTACTGTGTTAGAGATCAGTGTATATCAAATCTGGGAGAAGATTGCCGTACACTCTCTAAGTATACCTAGAGAAACCATGCTCCTAATTCATATAATTATCGTTTGTTATTGCGGCATTTTAAATTAAAGGACCTTTTGTTTAACACATCCTTGAAGAGTTGGCCGACTGGATGAATTTGTTCCTATTCATTGTCTGTGTCTCATTTTAATGTTGTTTAAAGGTATTCCTAATTTTCAAGCCATAAGATTTAAATCGATTGTATTGCATTGCTTTCTGGGAACTTCCGGAATGTTTTTCTCCCCAAGAAAACAAGAGTCAACTAAGGAAGAGAGCATTCTGATGACCAAAGCCAAGGACCATTAGGCTATTTACATTCCCTATTATAAGCATTTGATAGTAGAATAATAGTGATAGTCAATAATCTTTTGGTTAGGAACGTTAAACAAGAACACTTCTTTTTCCGTTGTTGTCTTACAAAACATAATCAAATGCCAGTGAAACTTGTGACAAACTTCTGTCTGTCGACATTCCAATTTTTCTATTCAACAAGTGTTCCCTTACAGATCGACACATTTGTTGGATGATAATAGAGAAAGGCACCAGAAAAATTAATTAGTATTCAATGGGCGCCTACTTTTTCTTTCCAGATTTGGCCATTATCTAGTGTGTACTAAAGATTGTGTAGCTCCTCTGTTCTCAAATGAGCTCACCTACCATTGTGCCTAGTGCTCCTGATTTGTGGACTCTCTTCTTTAATATTGAGAAATTCTATCCTACTTTTAAAGTAAACAGATTTTTACTATAAAAACAAATAAAAATCTATGCCAGATCCGCAATCATATAAATTGAACACAAGTGGGATTTACTCGCATTGTATGTGTTTGTCTCTCTCTTAACGAAGCAAGAAAATGTTCTTGAGTAAGAAGATTTCTCCTCCCCCTCTGAAAGTGGTATTCACTGTTGTCATTCATGCTTGCCTTGCGTAACTGTTCCCTGCCACAGAGATAAGTCTGTCTGTTTCCCAACTTATTCATTACAAGGCAAGAAAACACAAGGAAACAGCCACAACTGATTGCATAAAAGGTGATCCTAAAAAGAATAGATCAACTTTTAGCATCTTACCTGACGAGAGCTAAGATGATCCACCTCAAGATCCCTCTGCCCCACATGATAGCAGAAACAGAAAATTGGATCCAAGAGATACTAAGAATCGCTTGCTCTATCATCAATCAAAACTATTTCATATCTGCACACATACTACAATTTAAGTCGACTCCATTCTATCCAATTCAAAACAAGTATCGTCATTTTGATTCAAGTAGGAATGAATGAAAGTGCTTGTGGCCCTCGTTTTTAGCAATTGTAACCAAATGTTATAACCTTGTGTGGTGCCTAT
Source organism: Saraca asoca (assembly GCA_026873985.1). Taxonomy (NCBI): domain Eukaryota; kingdom Viridiplantae; phylum Streptophyta; class Magnoliopsida; order Fabales; family Fabaceae; genus Saraca; species Saraca asoca. Next base: position 5,482 of record JANHAO010001741.1, read on the forward strand.
TGGAAGATTTAGAATCACTAGCTAGATAGGTCCAGAATGTGAGGTGCATGTTGCTTTAATAGTCCTGGTGGAGATTCGACAAACCCTTCGACTTGTTCGGTAAGCAACGTGAAGATTATCGAAGAAAGCCAAAAGTCCTGCAGTGGCAAACAGTGAAGAAAATGAGGGGTGCCTGAATCTGTCCTTTACATAACTGCTATAGGTTTATCCTTTCTTTCATCACCGATAATTTTATCACTAGAAGGCTCCATTTGATGCTACTGTTCTAGCGTCAGTAGTTGCATGTGAATACTGGAAGCAGAAACTTCCAGTTCCCATATTGACTTTTGTGTGAGATATCCTTGTCTAGCTTCAGGTTGGCAATTAAATTAATAACACATGCATAAAGAGCAAGAACAATATAGATTGCTGTAGAATATCACATTCTTTTAATCTAAGTTGTAACCAGCAAATTTTATTTATTGTTTTCCTTCTGGTTTGCCTAGTTTGTGATAGGTTACAAATAAGATATATATTTTCAATTTTCTGTCATATTTTCTTTCACTGGATAGAAAAGAGGGAACATGAGTTACTAGTGTTTACTATAATTTCTCAGCATCAGGAGTACTAGTTCATTGCAAAATGTCCAGTTTGAGTCATAAATGTTGCTCAAAGGAGAAAGGTAGTTTAGTGCAATATTTACTTCCAAGTCTTTATGACTACTCTTAATTGTGTATTTTGACGTCAATTATGATTCTAACAGGGCATTATGCATTAAATCTCCGAAAGAAGGTGGTGAATCCCCCCTGGGGATGTGTCTCAAAATACGAAGACATTGATGAATTATTATTAGAGGGATTTACATTAGAAATTGTATTCAGTGACGAATTCAAAACTTATCAATTAGTAGAGTTAAATATTCACGTAAAATTTTAATCTAAAATTGAGCGGATACGTTTCAATAATGTATATTAAATTTTTATTAAAAGTCACAAAACAACACACATTCAACACCAAGTGACCACACATAAGTGTGTCTATGACCATATCATAACATATCCTTAATGCTTGGCCAAACTTCAAGTGCCATGTGGTACCGTGGAGCTCCGTCTACCATATCAAACAAGATATACTTTGGTAGCAGCAACCGCAAAGTCAGGGCCCAAATATTAAGGGTTCGGTAAATAATGCCAAAGCTCCAATAATTGGGTTTGTCTCATCCATTCACTCACCAAAGTTACCTTACCAGCAGCAACCCTCTCCCCTTGTCGCCGTCATACGCATGTCTGTGTCGTCTAGTCATTCATCCTGTTGTCAATGGTTGGTCTTACCAAGCTTTGAGTTTTGGGAGCAAAAAGAAAAAGACTGAGAGGAGGAAGCAGCTTGGTGATTGCAACAAACAAAAGTCCAATATTAGAATCAAAATACAATTTGGATTTGACATCGGAGGTAACTCAATCCCCTCCAAAGGCCTCTAGGGTATGCATGATGCAACAAGAGTTGTGCATGTTTTATAATTATTATTACTCACAAATGACTCACAATCAATGCAATTGTGATTTCATGCATTAATCTAAGGCTTATATCGTATCTTATTGTGAATTGTAAATAATAAATAATCTGTTGATTGTATTCCTAACTTTCTAAAAATGAATTAGCCTCAAAACTTATCTATGCATGTTAAAAATGTGAAATTTAGACTAAATATTTTATGGTTGTTGTGGAAGTGGGCAGAACAAGACAAGCTCTCACATTAAGAGGATAACTGAACTTCACAGCTAGTTTTCAATAGTTTCTGGCTTTCCTGATTGTTCTTTGCCTAGGTTTCTCCTGACAATTCGATTTATTATTATCCATCTTCACATTATATTACATCTTAACTAGCTAGTGACTTAATTATTTGGGTAAGGCCAAAACTAGTCAATTATTGTAAACTATAATAGAAAGGTTCTTGATGGTTCAAATTTTAACACAAAACGTGGGCCATTAATTCTTTAATTATTCTTCAATCACCCGTACCTAGTCTATAATTTCTTACCCTCTAGATTGGCTTAGATTCTGATGGCTCAACCAAAATATGTACCATATATCACAGACTGGAAAGAGTAAGCCAACGGACAAGACTTCTCTGAAAAAATATTGGGCTAATCAGCAATCAGATTTAGGGTAAACCTTAATTTTCTTGGAAACCAAACAAGACGGCATCGTTTGGTGCCATGTTTAAAATCTGTCATTTTGAGTTTTTGAGTTTAAAACATAACAAAAAATACGAAGGATGTCCTTTCAGGATACATGCACCGCAATTTATATAAACTTGTGAGCCTTGTATCATAATGTACTTATTAGCAAAGGGCTCTAAAAACCACTGTTTGGTGGCCCATGTACGCATAAATGAGTGACAGAAGGGGCCCTTATTAGAACAATTCAAGTAATCAGTGTTTGTCAGCAGGTTGTCTTATTCCAACTAATTAGTGTCTTCAAGAAACTTGGTAAGAAAACAGATTTCCCATCCTCAATTTGCTCTATTTAAGCCGCTTCCCACTCCTCTTTGCACTGCAACTTGTCACAACATACAGAGAGCAAAGGCCAAAGAGTGAGCACAAGAAATTCAGTTATCACATTTGCTACTTGCAGTCATGTCTGGCCAAAGAAGCTCCAGAACTTCAAAATTCACAGAGAATGAAATTAATGATCTTGCCTCCAGGTTACAAGCATTGCTGCCACAACTTAAGCAAGGAACCAACTCAAGGGTATTTATATTTAATCATACAGATATATACTGCTTCAGTTCTTTACATTTGCTGCATGATATTGCCAAGGGCATTGCATATAAGAGTAACGCCAACTACGTCTTACAAATAAACTCTCACCTAAATGCACATCTTTCATAATCCGACGACCTGGCACCATCTGATCAGTTTTGCCATCTATATAAGCTGAGACAGCTTTTGTGAACAATCTTAAGTAGAAGTAGTACTAATGACATTCATAGCTAGTGAAAGGTTCTAGCTGACTGGAAGTTTCTGTGTTTTCGATTGGTGCAGGTATCAGTATTCAAGATTCTGAAAGAAACATGCTGTCACATCAAGACGCTACAAAAAGAAGTGGAAGAGCTTAGTGAAAGGCTAACAGGGCTGATAGATTCTGTGGATATTAGTGATATTGACGAAGAAAGGCTAAGAAGATTTTTACAGCAATAATAATGTCCTATTTTCATACCGTTTTAGGCCCCATTACCTACCCTCTTGCCTTTTTCTTCCTTCTGTTGCGTTCTCTGTTGTGAGGGGCTCCGACCACCATATAATATTGTAATATTCTATATTGTTGTAATATTCGCTTTTGGGTGACCAAAATGCCTATATATTCAAGCAGGATTTTGATGGGAAATCTCCTGTTTGGTTTGTATGAGAAGAATTCAACTTAAGAGTACTTCCACTCTGACCTTTCTCATTTCTTGTTTGTCTCTTGTCTACATTGTGTTCAACTTGCAAAATCACCTCGGCTAGTTTGTGACCAGTAGCAAACCGCAGGTGCAAGATGAAGGGATCTTTACAAAACCAAGCCCATATTTTAAGCCTATTATTGGAAAACACCATGTTTTTTGGGGGTGGGGACATATATATATGTATGCTGTCTCGTTTTTTATACAGATCCAATCTTATTTTATAAATGAATTTTGTACTCACATTTTGAAATCATATCCAGCAAGGTAAATAAATTTAATTATATTTTATATTTAACTCAAAATTTATATATAGATTGTTTTATCTATGTCTTGTAATAGGAATATTTGAAATTCTATTTAGATTTTGAAGGATTTAAATCGGGACAAATGGGAGCAAACAGGAAAATCTAGTTTCAAAGCAGGGACAGACCTGGACAATGAGTAGATCTGATCACAATGACACATGAATATAGACACAACATTTTTGACTAGTATGGCCTAAATGTTCGTCCGCTCCTAAATATAAACACAACATTTTTTTTTTGCTCCATTGTAGCTATAATATCATTAGTGTCTATTTCTTTGTTTAATGAACTTGATCCGCGCAAATTTTTGTCCCTCCACCCCCTCAATATATTTAAAATGTGGAAGATGTCCTCTAACAAATTTCAGAACAATTTGGTCTTTGCTGTTTTTGTTGCTGTACATATTAGCTGCCCATTAATACCCATCAACACTATAAAATGCTTGATACCACAATCTTTCCAACACATTTGGTCAAACTTTACAGTCAAGTCCCACAAGTTATTTCTTTTATACATGCTTTAACAATGACCACAAATTCAAGCATTGGATAATTACATAAGCAATGCTTACCCTGATATTTAACTTTCTCCTCCTTTTTCACACTTCGTTTTTTTTTTAAAAAAAATAACATGACAAAAAAAAAAAAACTAAAAGAAAGAGAACAGGACTTCAATGGAGGGTCGTGTGGAATTGTTGCAATAAGGAACGGATATTTGCGATGATGGCTAAGCTATTGCTGGTGTACTCTCTGCACCTCTGCATCTCACTCTTCACCCCACCAATGGCCGTTGACTCCATCTCTTCCAATCCATCCAAGCAAGTCTCCTGGTCCGTCACCGCCGCGCTGATCCAAGTCTGAACGTCGTTGATCCTCGGATCCGTCAACACCTCATCTCCAGAAACCACCTCCATCGCAGACAACGAATCATTGAGTCGACTCAGCGCGTCATCTATCTGGTCCTTACAATCAGGCATAGCCGGGCCGTTCGATTTCGAAGCGAGATTTTTTAACAAGGTCGAGAGCTTTGAGAGTTCGCTGATGGAGACATGAAGAGAGAGCTTCAAAATGGATTCCGGATCCGTGAGATTTTGAGGGTAGCCGTTGAGGGCCGATATGCTTGAGAAACAGGACGTGGGAAACCGAGTCACGTTGCAGACGGTTTTGATCGAATCAGCTGAGTTGGTTGCGGAAGAGAGTGATGAGTCGGTTTCAGGTGGTTCAGATTTGGATTCATGGATTAGGGTTCCGAGCATGAAAGCGAGGGTGAAAGTAAGGAAGAGGATGGCGAAAATAGAGATAGTGACCAAAAGAGGCTTGCGGATGGTGATGGTCTTGGGTTGAGGAGGAGATTGATCTTCGAGGTGATTGTTGTCTACTTTGCCATAGCCTTTGAAGAAGTTGAGAGAATCCATGTCCGCCTTTTTGGGTGCCAAAGTATGAGGCTTGTCTTCGAGGGTGGTTCTTATTTGTTTGAACGAGAAAAAACTGACATAAGGAAACAGTGACTTAACAAATATAGTTTTTAGAAGAAACCGTGTTTTTTTTTTTTTTTTTTTTGCTGGCTTTCAAAATCAAGCGTCTGAGTCAAAACCTGGGATGATGATTCTTGTAGCTGTTGGGAAATTGGCAATTGATGAAAATGTCAATGCACGCAGGCAGCAGGAGGGAATTTATATACTTCTTTTTAAAAAAATAAATAAATAAGCTATAGTATGACTACATCGACTAAATTACTCCTCGAGAATTCCTGCAAGTTATCAGCTTGATATTCATTGCCTCGTCAACTACTTTTAGTTTGAGAGAGGCGTGATTCAGTCCTATAATGGAGTTCTCTAATCCCAGGCTATCTTGTTTGGAAAGTCTACTTTTTAACTAGTAGAACTGAGAACGTGTGTATTATAAACTGATCTGTCAAATATCGGCAGCCAAAAGGAAACAAATTCCTTTACAATTTTGTGGCATCGTCAGCCAGAAGATTCACCAGAAAAGAATAAGGAATATATATTTGCACTAAGCTGATGCACTTGCAAGTGAAATCAATGAATAACCGAGACCAGCTAAAAAATGAATTTCCTAATTTCAACAAGTGAAACTAGGTGAAACAAGAGTTGAATAACTTAAAAACATTGCGTGTTATAATATAATCTGCAGTGGGTTGATGGTCATTACTCATAAATAGTTTGGAGTTATAGACGAATTCATTCATCCACGGCTATATGCTTCGTTAGGACTTAAAAAAGCAACACTCAACAAACTAGTGCGAGTAGAAGACCTTGAACAAGGTATTAAAGCAAAACTTAATATTTCAAAATAGCTCAAGTTCCACAACGCTCAGGCAAGGCTATCCTCAAAGAAGGAACATGAATGGAAAAGTATAAAAACACTTAAGCATGAAAGAAACCTAACATGACTAGAGACAATAATAAAAGTTGATGCAAGATTTAAGAGTACTGGCATATGACATCTATCAATAATTTAATCCTCATCCTCCTCATCTCCATCTCCACCAGCAGCCTTCTTAGCAGCAGCTCTTTGGTTTCTTCTCTTCACTCTTCCAGGACGTCCACCACCAAGCGGACTTGTGAGTGAGAAATCGATGTGCTTCTGTGAATCAACCCTCACCATGAAAGATGGGATGTTCACCACCTGTCTCCCAACCCTGCGCCAAGCCAAAAGAAAAAAATCAGTTTCGTTTGGACAAAACACATGAATATGAGAAAGTAGCTATGACTAGTTTTCCCAAAAAGTGCACAGGCAGATGAGAATGATTAGCGTTCCCATCTGCAGAATATTGATATCTTTCAGAACAAACAAAACTAAGATGTCCTGGACGACATTCAAACTCCTGAATATCTATAGCAGCAGCATGCTATACTGCCAAACCACAAATTGTATCCGTAATGGCATAAACAACACACCTTATGCAATAGACAAAGCAAATCAATCGAAACTTTCCTATATAATACATGTAACATAGACGTTCAAGTATCATGACCTAATATCGTAAGGTTAGAAGACTAGAACTAACAAATCAATTAACATCATAGTGTATCTGGGTCGATAACTCAAAAAATGAAACTTAGCACCCATAATAACTAAGATACACAATAGTAAAATAAATTCTGATTCAAACTAGTACAAAAAAAAGGGGGAAGAGAATAAAACCTTATATGCCTCTGCCTGATGAGCACCCTAGCATGGTGGATTGACTTTGCCATGCCTGACTTGAACACAAGGGTCTGCAGGCGGCGCTCAAGGAAGTTCTCCACAGTCAAGGCCAAGACATAATCAAGCTTGTTCTGGCTTTCATCCAAAAGCCCATAACGGAACATCCTGCGAAGAAGAGCTTCACCCTCAAAGATCCGACGAGGGTTCTTCTCATCCAAGGTCAAAAGCATCCTAGCATTGTTACGGATACGGCTCAGAACATACTGAACCCTCCAAAGCTCTCTCTTGCAGCGAAGTCCATACTCTCCGACAAGCTTCAACTCAGCATCCAAACGTTCCTTCTCATATGGACGCCTTGGCTTCTTAAAGGTTTTCCCATCTATACATTATTACATACAAATTCCAAAGAAAACAGATAATTGTCACAAAACAAACGCGCAAAAAAAAAAAGGGAAAATCAAAAGCACTTTATTTCGTAATAAGTGTAGCTAGATCAGACACATGGATCAACAGATTAGATAGCACAATACATGTATCAACGGAGTAAGGATCAGAAATTTGTTAGAGAAACTTACAGTTGCGATAAAACGAAACGTGCACCATGGTTGTTCTAAGCCGGAGCCGTCACCCACAATTTGTCTGGTTTCACTCCTCTCCCGCTGAGGAGTGTTTTCCTCCTCCTTTTCGCTTTTTAAGGCTCCCCAAAACCCTAATTCTCAAATCAGGCTGTCGGCCCATCCCTAGCCCACGTTCTTTTCGCCCATCTCTACCAGTCCATGTTATGGATGAATCCAACCCAATTTAAATTTAGAGGAACCCTGAAGGCCCAATAAATTGACCAAAAAACAGAAGGTCCAATTGCATCAAATCGGCATGCAGCAATATTTGACAAAGAAAAAAAAAATCCCTCCTACCAACTTAATATATCATTAGAAGAGTAAAATATTTTTTTATTAATTTTATTTTTATAAAATTATTATAAGTATTTTCTAGACAATGTCAACTGGCTTGGCGAAGGTCCAACAAGAGACGAGTCCAACCAGTAGAGGCTCAAATTATCCAAAAACTAAGGTCACTCAGCGAATATACCATCTCACCAACTATGAGCCCCGGGACGCAGGGTGAGGCCAAGATAGCAACCTCAGCTCGCTAAAGATGAGTTCTAGTTCGCTAGCTGAAGCAAGTCACTCAACACAGTCTCAGGTCGTTAAGATAGCGACCCAAGTGTAAGTGTGGAAGTCTAGTCAGCAGTTGATGACACATATTCCCAATTGATAGGTCAGCTCCCAAAGTCAAAACATGAACCCCCAACAATCCGATAATGATTTGCTTGACATTTTTTGCCTGACGCCAAGCATTAATTGCTCGTAGCGGTGGAAATGATAACCTTACTACTTATCTAATTACATTGGTAACCCTCTCTACTTCTATAAATAAGAATGGGAGATCATTGTAAAAGATAAGTAAGAAATTACGTGCAGACACTCTACTAAAATAGTGAAAGAGCACTGATATTGTAACTTTGTTGAACTAAACAAAGAAACCACCATATTACAAAAAACACAAACCACCATAGAAGTAAGGGTTATTCTAGCATTAGTTGAACCACGATAAAAAGCTTCTGTGTCCATTGTTCTTCCTCCTTTTCACTCTCTTTCCTATTAAAACTTATATTATCAACTTGCAGTTTAGGGTGTTGAAGAATTGTTTGGGTTGACTAAGATTTGGGTTTACTAAATCAAATTTTACCATCAACATTTTGGCGCTAGAAGGAGGGCCCCCAACTGCATTCTCTCTCTTTCTTTGGTTTACTATCTAACTGCAATGATAAGAGGAAGAACCACTAGGAGTTCTGGCACTATCACTGGCCAACTTGATGGTCACGTACAACAACAAAAAGAAACGTTACCAGTTGAATGCTCAGTCTTCCCTGTGGCAAGCACCTCTGCCGCCCTAACAATAGGTGTTGTCGTTGGTATGGCACCTTTCACTCCCTATCAACTTGTTGCCTTCGACACCAATGGAGCTTAAGTGTGGTTCTAATGTCAGGAAATGCTTGAAAACATTGTGAGAGTATTAACCGATGTGGTAAGGACATTGGCCCAGGCATAAGCCTAGGACACATAAAGGCAAGTTGAGGTTGCTGCGCCCGAAGGTGGACCCCAATAGTCGGGGCCAAGCAAGAAAAGGTTGTTAGAGAAGAGCATCGGCAGGATGGTTCTATTCACTCTTCCAACTCACGGCTGAGATCAGAAGTTCATTGAGTCCATGAAGATAATGAAGAAAACAATTAGTGACCTCAGAGCTCACAACGAGAAAGAAGCTCGAGCAGGACCGATCAAGGGTCTAGATCAGATCGTCGCTCACCAGGTCAAGGGTATAGCAGAAAATACAAAACCTTAGATCACCATTCTCACGATCAAGAAGATGATAAAAGCTATAACACCACTAATCGACGATCTGAAACTCAGGACCTAGTGATCGACGAGCTGCTCTAGAGGGTGAAGCAATTAGAAAAAAAAACCTGTAGCTTAGACCGGTCAAGATAGTTACGAGGAGAGGACGTCGTTCACCCAGGAGATCAAAACAGAACCTCTTCCTCGAAGATTCAAAGTCCCTAATATCCTGCCATACAATGGGGATATTGACCCTTACAACTATTTGGATGCATTTAATGTCCAAATAGACCTCCAAACTTCAAATCCACTAGTCAAATGTCGTGTCTTACAACTGTTTGGACGCATTTAATGTCCAAATAGACCTCCAAACTTCAAACCCACTGGTCAAATGTCGTGTCTTCCCTACGACGCTTAGGGAAATACCCAGGACATAGCTTAGAAGTCTTCCTACCCACAACATTCACAACTGGGATGAATACCAAACAAAATTCCTCAACTAGTATAAGGCACAAGAGGCAACTCGTGCCGTCCTGCCACCTCGTAATGGTCTTTCAGCGAAGAGATGAATCGCTGAAGGATTACATTACTTAATTTAGATGTAAGGCCTGCAATGTCAAGAACCCTTCAGATGAGAGCATCCTTATAGCCATTTTGGTTAGGCTTCATAAGGATGGTAAGCTCTACGAGAGCATAAACAAGTCTCCAGTAAAAGACTTGGGTGAATTTTATGGCTGAGGCGCCAAAGAAATAAAGTGGGAGGAGACTTTTGGCATGAAGAAACCCAATCAGAAAGATGAGGCAGGTGGCTCCAGTCAGGGCAAGAAGAGGAATAATGGCAGGAGCAATAAAGGCCATCAAAAGGGGGGTTCCGATGGCCAAGTCACAAAGAAAGTGAAGGGTGAGCAATCACTATGCTAGGGTCACTATGACAGCTATAGCATCTTGTTGAACACCCTAGAAAGAATTTTTGCAATAGAGAGGGATAACAAGGACTTCGAGAGGCTTAAAAGTTCCCCTTGAGTGAAGAAATAGGAATAAATTTTGTGCCTATCATAACGAAGTTAGGGCACAATACTTCAGATTGCTAGTCACTTAAAGATGCTATCAAGTACCTCATTAAGAAAGGTCATTTGAGGGATTACGTGGTGCGGCCCTTGAGACAATGACCTCCACAGCCTCACCAACCAGCTTAGCATCAGCACTAGCAGACTTCTAAACATGAAGGACACTTTCAGTGAGGACTATATTCATTATTCACGATGGACCCCATATTACTAGAGCTTCAAATAGGTCCCGTGAGCGGAATGCGTGGGAGGCAAGACATGTCCTATTTGCAAGGTGTGATGAAGCTGGGGGACTAACAAAAAAAGTCAGAACGAGTTCTAGTTGCATCACTTTTAGTAGTGAAGACACTCAGGGAATACATTCTCTGCACAATGACACTATGGTCATACAAGCTAGAATTGGTAATACTGAAGTATGAAGAATGATGGTGGACATTGGCAGCTCAGTAAATGTGATGTACTGGCAATGCTTTAAACAGATAGGCATAAATCCCAAGCAGCTCAAGCCTTCCCCAGAATCTCTTTTTGGCTTCACTAGTGATGTAGTAGTCCCAACGGGGTAAATCAAGCTCCCTATAACCCTTGGAGATTTGGGCTATAAAGCCATTACATTGGCTAACTTTTTGATCATTGACTCTCCATCAGCGTATAATGTGGTGTTGGGGTAACCAGTGATGAATGACTTAGACATAGTCATATCACCTAAAATACTCACTATCAAGTTCCCAACCTTGAACGGAGTTGGATGTGTACAGGGAGAGCAAGAAGTGGCCTAACAAAGCTATAAAGATGCAGTTGAAATGAGCGAAAAGGGAAAGAAGATTGATGTGGTCTCTGGAGAAGAGTCGTGACCCATGAGCTCAACTAGTGTAAGCTATAACTTGGATCTTTGTAAAGTGGATATTGAAAAGACGATAGGTCCAATGGAAAAACTCGATGAGGTTCAAGTTAGTGAGGCAGACTCTGAAAGATGCCTCAAATTAGGAAAGAATCTGTCCCTAGGCATGAGATGGAGCTAACAGAGTTTCTTAAAGCAAATCTTGACATCTTCAATTGGAACCACGAAGACATGGCTAGGATCGACTTGAAGGTCATGTCGCACAAATTAAACATTGATCCTTGCCCTAAGCTGGTTTGCCAGAAGCGAAGGCTAATGATCATCGAATGGTACGAGGCATTAAAGGAGGATGTGGATAAGCTCTTAGCGAATAACTTTATCCGGGAAACACACTATCCCACTTAGATAGCCAATCTTGTTCTTGTAAAGAAGAAAAATGGGAAGTGGAGAACTTGCATTGACTTCACTAACCTTAATAAGGCATGCCCAAAGGACAACTTCCCCCTATTAAGGATTGATCAATTTGTGGATGCAATGATAGGACATGAACTCTTAAGCTTCATGGATGCTTACTCGGGATATAACCAGAATCCTATGGCCTCGCAAGACGAAGAGCACACCTCATTCATCACCGATCGTGAATTATACTGTTATAAAGGGATGCCCTTTGAGCTAAAGAATGTGGGGCAACCTATCAATGATTGGTGAACATGATGTTCAAGGATCACATTGGGAAAACAATGGAGGTGTACATGGACAACATGTTGGTGAAGTCTGAGCAAGTCACCAACCATACCCGTGACCTGGGAGAAATGTTTCAAATCTTGAGGAAGTACTGAATGAAGTTGAACCCACACAAATGTGCATTCGGGGTCACTTCCGGAAAGTTTCTTGGCTTTATGGTGAATAGCAAGGGGATTAAGGCAAATCCCAGAAAGATCAAAGCTCTCATTAACATGAAATCCCTCACTGGGCCTAAAGATGTCCAAAGTTTAAGTGGCTAAGTCGTGGCACTAAGCAGGTTTATCTCTAAAGCAACGGATAAATGTGTCTTTTTCTTCGATGTCTTAAAGAAGGCAAAGAGGTTTGAATGGATGCAACAATATGAAATTACCTTTCAGCAACTCAAATAGTATCTTAGGTGAGCTTTTCTTCTGTCAAAGCCAAAAGAGGGTGAGAAGCTAATCGTCTACTTGGGAGTATCCCAATACACCCTTAGTACGGCTCTAATGCGAGAAGAAGGTGGAGCTCAATTTCCCATTTATTACGTGAGTAAAAGATTATTGGATGCGGGGACAAATTATTCACTTATGAAGAAACTTGCCTACTACCTGGTAATTGTCTCAAGAAAGTTGTGACCCTATTTCTAAGTACACAGCATAAAAGTACTGACATAGTTCCCACTCAGACAAATCTTACAAAAGACAGATGTCTCAGGACATCTCCTCAAACGGGTAATTGAGCTAACTTAGTTTGAAATTGAATATAAGCCTAAACTGGTGATTAAAGGGCAAGCTTTAGTAGACTTAAAGCAGAATTCACCGAACTTATGTAGGAGGAAGTGGAGACATCGAAAGCTCCAAGTTAGGAATTATACATTGACGGGTCATTAAGCAAATAAAAGGCCGGGGCAGGGGTTCTTCTTATTAGTCCATAAAAGCACAAAATTCTTTACACCTTAAGATTTAGCTTTCAGGCCATGAACAACGAAGTCAAGTATAAAGCTTTGTTAGCTGGACTCTAACCGACCAAAAAGGTAAGAGTTGAAAGCTTGAAGATTTTTAGTGATTCTCAGCTCATTGTCTGCCATGTGCACGGAGAGTACCAAACTCAAGGGTCAAAGATGGCTACCTACTTGCAGAAAGTCTGGGAATTGCTAAGGTCATTTTAGCATTATGAGGTCAACCAAATATTACAAAACCAAAATGCGTACGCTGATGCCTTGGCTCACCTAGCCACGACCAAGGATGCTGACTTCTTGGGAGTGATCCCAATAGAATTCCTCTCATCCTCGAGCATAGAATAGAAGGATACTTTGATGATAATTACCAGGATGATGGGTTTTTGGATGAACCCAATCCTAGACTATTTGTAAAGTAACAAACTGCCAGAGGACAAGCTTGAGGCCTAAAGATTATGAGCTCAGGCGGCCAGATATTGCATATATGACGATGTGCTGTACAAAAAGGAGTTCTCAACCCCACTTCTATTATGCATTGATAGCCCTAATTGCAGTGTTGTCCTGGAAGAAATCCATGCCAACCATTGTGGAAACCATGCTAGAGGGCTGTCTTTAGCTCAAAAGGATCTCCGATAAGGATTCTATTAACCCACGATGAAACAGGATGCAATTGAACTCATCAGGAGGTGAGACAAATGTCAAATATTCATGAAATCCCATGGGCCCCGCTAGCCTACTTGCAACTGATAGTTAGTTTGTGGCCTTTTGCGATTTGGGGTATGCACCTGATAGGACCGCTCCCTACAGCTCGTGAAAATTACAAACATGCAGTGGTGGCTGTAGATTACTTTACAAAGTGGGCAAAGGCAAAAGAGTTCACAGAAATCTCTTCTACAAAGATAAAAAAATTTGTATGGAGTAATATCATTTGCAGATTCCCCCAGCAAATTGTAATCGATAATGGGACTCAGTTTAATAGTGAGTAGTTTCTCAAGTTCTACAATGATCTCAAGATTACAAAGAGTTTCTCGGTCTTAGACCATCCGCAAGACAATAGGTAAGTTGAAGCTATTAACAAGATCATCAAACAGATCTTGAAGAAAAGACTAGAGGCTGAGACGGGAGCATGGGCAGACAAGCTACCAATAGTGCTCTAGGCTTACAGAACCATAACTTGTAACATTATAAGAGAAACTCCCTTCTCGATGGTATATGGATCTGAGACAATGATCTCAACAGAATTTAAGATGGCATCACAACGGAAGACGACCTTTGATCCAGAGGATAACAACCAATTGCTTGCCACGAATCTAGGTCTCATAGAAAAAACAAGGGAAAGAGCTTGCCTTAAGGTCATGACATACCAACAACGGGTTACGAGATATTACAATCGAAGGGTTTGAGCTTGGAGCTACAAGCCTGGCAACCTCGTTTTACGTCTTATCTTTCCTGGCATTCGTAAGGCCAATGAAGGGACCCTAGGGCTGAATTGGGAGGGCCCATACCTCGTTGAGAAAGATATTGGCCACGAAACTTATCATTTGGTAGATATGGATGGGACAAAATTCCCTTGAGCTTGGAATGCTGAGCATCTTTGCCGTTACTATCAATAAAGACCCCCAATATTTGTAAAAATTACTCAGAAATAAGTGTAAACATTCAAGTAATTCTTTGAATTTTTATATTTGTATTCGTTTCTAAATAGAATTCTCAATAAAGTCTTGCACGATAAGCAAGTAATATATTATATAAGGAGTATTAATTGAAGCAATCTATTAAGTACTCACCCTTACACAAGTTTATTGAGTTTCATGTATTCAAGCAGGGAAACCAAGGAAAACAAATGAGAATTCATTCAGTGTTACTTCAACAAAGTTAATTCAAAGTTTGAAGATTTATCTCAAAGTTAAAAAAAAAAAAAATACAAAGTTACAAAAAGTTACGGCCTAAGGATGGAGCTTTAGGAGCTGGGTCTTCTTAAGGCAAAAGGTCAGCAGAAGGAATAGCAGGGTCACCTGTTGCCTTATTTTCAAGAGCTTCAATGATCTGTGAGCCGCTTTCTCTTTGGGAAGCACCTTCGACAGAAGGAGCTTCAACTATAGATCCTGTACCTTTTCTAGAAGACTTGGCCTTAGCAGTCCAGTTCCTGAAGCATTCCATAGCCTCAAGAGCCTCTTTGCTAAAGAAGGAGAAGTCCAACTCTAAATATTGCTCCCATAGGGTGTAGAAAAAAGAGGCACTGGTCTTAGATTCCCCCTTCTCTGCTCTTTCCGCAACAAGTGAGACAATCTCTACCTTGACTTTGGCAACCTCCTCTTTCTCAAAAGCAGCTTCCTTCTTGGCCATCTCCAGCTCCTTCAAAACATCCTCAGCCTGTCACTCCACTGCCCTTGCTCGCTGCTCTGCCAACCCAGCTTGCTGTTCTACAATCTCGGCCCGTTGCACTACCCGTTCAGCACGTTTGTGAGCCAAGTCCAGGTTGATCCTTGCTTTGGTCAGATCGTTAATTGTCTTGTCAACATTTAGCGTAATGGCCTCGTGATCCATCACTTCATAAAATAGGGCAGCCTCAGCGTCCTTGACCTTCTCACTCAACTTTAGCACTTTAGCAGAGATGACAGCCAACTCGTCCATAAGCTTCGCCTTTTCCTCATCCTAGGCTTAGAGCATCTCATCTAGCTTCATCATTGTTAACAAGTTCTAAAGAGTGATATAGCCAAATTAGAATACGAAGAAAGTAAAAGAACTAAGATAAAAAGATTTCACTTACCACTAAGCCATGATGAGATGCGTAGCCCACCAAACCTTTAATGGTGAAGTCCTCTAACTCCAACACTTGGATCTTGTTGCGAGACCCTAGGATCGTGTCAACATTGTTCACAAAGACATTGAGGTACTCCTCAGTCTTAGAGCTGGGCCTAGTAGGTTGCTCCACGACTTTGACCTCTGGAGTCACTCGCTTATGAGTAGCAATCTTTTTTTTCCCCTTATCCATTTTTCATTTCTTAGCGAGGGGCCCAAAAGGGGTAGTAACATTGGCTGCAACAATCACCTCAAGCTACGAAGTAGGAATCGGCTCTTATGAAGGAGCTATTGCCAAAGTTGAGGGTTGGCTCTCAGCAATAAGAGCCATGTTAGCATCCGGGGCTAAGGTGGTTTCGCCCTTGTCAAGGTTGGGTGGTGGCATCCTAAGGATGAGTTTCATTATGTTCTTGTAATCCTTAAAATTTGCTTGACTAACCTCCTTCACCCGACGGATCCTTATCTTCTTTGTAAGCTCAGTATTTAGAGCCAGAGCAAGCTTCTGCGAATAGATAAGGCTTTTATCAAATTGCAAGTCATTTTTGAAGATGTCTGTAGCTGTGATCTTGTTCAACACCTCTAGCTCCTCAGCCTTGATGGTTGGATGCTTACTGGTCCTATCTGCAAAACAAGACAAAAGTTAGAATTAGGGAAGTAAATATGAACGAGTCATTAAATTCATATGTCCTCAGCTCGCTCACTAGGAATAAAGACAAAACTAAAATTTTTGAGGTCGCGTAAGGATGGGCATGAGATATAAAACTGACAAGTTTTATAATTTCCTATGTTGGATTTCCCTTTGGTGTCCCCCTGCGGCAATATCTTCTTGTACTCAGTCGGTCGAGCTAAGAGATAATAAATCTTATCCGATAAGCTCGCACTCCTAATGCTGTCTAAGTAGCAAAAGACCTCGATTGACGATGGTGGAAGATTATTCCTCAAATATACTAACACCAATGAGATGAACTGGGTGTAAGAATTAGGAGTAAGTTGGAATGGGATGAGTTTAACTTTATTCAAGAAGTTAACAATAAATGGATGTATTAGAAATCTCAGCCCAGCAACAAGGTGTGGAAAGTTGATGGCAATGAACCCCTAAGGTGGATAAGGTGCACAATCGTCCGGGGAGGGCACCATGATGTGGCATCCCTAGTGGAGCCAATATGTTCAGACCATGGTCAGGAGCTTGCAGTAGCAGACAGACGAAACATGAAGACTAAACACTTGACGATCGGAAGGCTGCTGACTCGTAATGGGCTCTTAACCCTCAACGGGATCTGGATGAGCAATAAAGTCCCCAACAACCTCACCATTCCTAGAGGTCACTTTATCAAGATGTCGTGCCTGCTGTGCCGGAGAGCCGAGCTTATCATCGTTCCCTATTTAGTGATGCGAACGTCTATGACCTGCACCCATCTACACAAAGAAAAAAGAATGGTTAGGTCACTATAAGTGGACCGTACCCAAGGAGCTGAGGCTAACAATTTTCTATGTTGTAGGCCAAGTGCACCTTGGGTCACCATATCTAAGACCTGGACTCCAGAAGACAGAGGAGACTTAACGGTTGAACCACAAATCTAGAAAATAAACACAAGACTCAAAACGATAATAAAAAACTTTAGAGTCTATTGATAGGACAACCAAATAAATTGAATCAGGCAAAAAGAAAATACACAGGTAAACAACTTCAGCTAGCATTTAGATTTTTCAACCATAAGCAGACAAGTCTCACAAACCATGAAGCAAAGAAGTTCAAAAATCATAAGCTAAAAAAGGAAAGACTCACCGTGATTAACTGAAATAGAAAGTTCAAAGATGCATGTGGAAGTGTTTCCCAATAAGTAGAACCCAAATAGCAATTGGGGAATTGAAACGGTGCCAGTGGCAGCAGATAATAGTGAACAGTCGTGGGATTTGGCAAAGAGAATGAGCAAAAAGAGCTTGGGAGTTTCAAGTTTTAAATGGCAAGTGAAAGGGACAAAAGAGTTTCTTTGGCTTATATGACGCGTAGTGCCACTGTTAGATTTGGGAACCTATTAGCTACCCATGATCTGACAGTCTAGTGAATATTGAGGGCAAGCTGACAACAGCATGGCATGCATGACTATTGGAGGCAGGAGTAATTATGATAGGCTAGTGGCAAAAATCGAAGAGTTACAGACAAAGTGAGTAGGAGTCTGTCAAACATCCCGTAGGATTATAGATAGCAAATGACGGATCAGAACTCCCAACTCAACCCACATCTGAGAAGTACTAGCCATACACCAAACTCTTGCACGGGGCCGCATCCAAGAAGTACCTTCGGTACCAAACTCTTGCACGGACAATGCCAAAACCTTGCATCCAAGAAGTGCCTTCAGCACCAAACTCTTGCGTGGATAACACAAAAACCCGACATCTAAGAAATGTTAGCCATACACCAAACTCTTGCATGGGCCATGTCCAAGAAGTGCCTTCAACACCCAATTCTTGCACAGACAACACCAAAACCCCACTTCTAAGTAGTGTTAGTCGTGCACCAAACTCTTGCGTGGGCCACATCCAAAAAGTGCTTTTGGTACCAAACTCTTGAGTGGACAATACCAAAATTTCACGTCCAAGAAGTGCTAGCCACGTATCAAACTCTTGCACAGGCCGTATCTAAGAAGTGCCTTCGACACCAAACTCTTGTGCGGACAATACCAAAACCCCACATCAGAGAAGTACTAGCCATGCACTAAACTTTTATGCAGGCCACGTCCAAGAAATGCCTTCAGAACTAAACTTTTGCGTAGACAATACCAAAATCCCATGTCCAAGAAGTGTTTTGAGCACCAAACTCTTGCGTGAGTCGTGTCCAAGAAGTGCCTTTGGTACCAAACTCTTGTACGGACAAAGGCGTATCCATGCGACTTACCTAGGCATTTAATCCCACACCAATGAAGGTGCTCAAGCAACCCTGTGCTTGGACTCATTGGTAACAATAGCACTCTAGTGCTGGAATTCATTGCCAAATAAGATGAGCTAGAACGACTGAGTGGGCATCCGACATGGCACATATCATTTAAGTCATGATTTATTGACTAAAGTCTATTCATATAAATTTAATTAATTTCATCCGAGGTCGATTGACCTAACAAGCACTCATTTTATCTAACAATTATCGAGTTATGGTTTACAGGGACTTGTGTTACCAGCTGTGACCTACTAAATTGCTAATGTTGCATGCTTGGGAAAAACAAGAAATAAAACACAAAGCTTCATTACAAAACCTCTTTCAATGAGATAAATTTACATGAAAGATCAAGGGTACAAATCAAAGTAAGCTTATAGTTGAGTGAGGAAGAGCTGAATCCAATGAATCATGAGATCCATGAGCAAATGGAGCTGCTTTAACCCTTCCTTAACTTTCACTCGAGCTGGCAGATTGTCCAACTTGAGCATGGAAAAAGTGGCATTTAAAACAAGCAGGACGGCTGCTCCAATTTCCCCTAGTCCTCTTAAGCAAGAAAAACATCCTTCAGCTTCATTAAGCTACTTAAAGGCCTGGGGACGTGCAATGCCATCATGCAAGGAGGCAAATGAACACAACTAGAAGGCTTGAATTCTAATAAGCTGTAGGGTCAGCAAACAAGCCTAACAGTTCTGGCTCTTCTTTCCTGTCATCCTCTTAAGTTGAAAGCTCTTTCCTCAACCTTGTAACTTCTGAGCGCTTGAAAAAACTAAACGGTTAGCTCATTAAAGGATAAAAGAGCTAAAAAAGGATGAGTTAAACTTGTTAGCACCATGAGGAGGTCATGAAAAAAATTCCCAAAGTCTTCAAAGAGGGATGCCCTGTGGGAACCACATGTAGCAGGCCATACATGCCTCACAATCTCATGTAGCAGACCATACACGCCCCAGAGCATTTTACCGAAAGCCAGAACTTCAGAGATATAGGGGGCTCAGTCAATATACCCATCTAGTTATTCCATAAAGTAGGAAAAGGCTATTCTCACGCCTTATATAGACTAGTTTGGCCTCACAGAAGAATCCAAGGGATATTCGACTGTTCTTGATTGAACGGTCCAAAGGGAAACAAGACTGCCACACTAATGGCTATGAAACATGCACAGTAGGAGGTATGGCTTGGTGCAGGTGAAGCGAAATATTGAAGCCTGAAATGACAATACAACATATTTGCAAATAAGGACTTTGCCAACAAACTACAACTCCCAGTCTACAAAGTGAATTAAGATTTAGGGGACTTATGTTATGAGTATTTTTCAGACAATATCAACTGGGTTGGCGAAGGCCCAACGGGAGACGAGTCTAGCTAGTAGAGGCCTAGATTATCCAAAAATTGAGGCCACTTAGCGAAGACACCAACTCACTAGTCGCGAGCCCTAAGATGTAGGGCGAGGCCAAGATAACAACCTTAGCTCGTTAGAAATGAGTTCCAACTCACTGGCCAAAGTAGGCTGCTTAACACAGCTTCAGGTTGCTAAGATAGCAACCCGAGTGTAAGTGTGGAAGCCTAGTCAGCCGCTGATGGCAAATATTCCTAACCGACAGGTCAACCCTCAGAACCGATACATTAGCCCTCATTAGTTCGACAATGATTTGTTGGGCATATATTACCTTACGCCAAGCATTAATTGCTTGCAACGACGGAAATGATAGCCTTGCTACTTATTAAATTACACTAGTAACTCTCCCTACTTTTATAAATACGAAGGGGAGATCATTGTAAAAGATAAGTAAGAAATTACATGCAGGCACTCTGCTGAAACAGTGAAAGAGCACTGATATTGTAACTCTATTCAACTAAATAGAGAAACCACCATATTACAAAAAATACAAACCATCATAGACGTAAGGATCATTTTACCTTTAGCCAAACCACGATAAAAAGTTTTTATGTCCATTGTTCTTCCTCCTTTTCACTCTCTTTTCTATTAAAACTTGTATTATCAGTTTGCAGTTTGAGGTGTTGAAGAACTGTTTGAGTTGATTAAAATTTGGATTCACTAAATCAAATTTTACCGTCAATAAAAATATTTATTTATCCAATTTTGTTTCTCAATTAATATCTATATAAAAATTAATTTATCTATTTTCATAAAGATAAAATTAATAAACAATATTTAAAAAAAACTAGATTTCATATTAACAGAAAATGAGTTTACTCTAATTAAAAAGAAAACATTGTAGCAACATAATATATTATTAATTATGTTTTGCATGCTTCCATTCTTTAGGGAATTTTTTTGTTGTTTATTTTGTTGATTTATTACACTATCTAGATTTTAATATAAAAATTATGAATCTTAAGATAAATGATTGTGTATTTATGTTTTTAAAATTAAAAAAAATTTGTTAAATAAAATATGGAAGATTCAAATCCTTTCTATAAAAATGAAAGATTAGAGTGTACGGTCTTCTCAAAATAGAATATAGTAAATTAAGAATGGAATATATTATTTTCATTTGGGACCAAAATGTTGCCTGCCATGGTGTCATCAAATTAACAAAATTGGAAACTAATTAAAACCAAATCAAACCAAAACTGTTCATAACTCAATTAATAATATAAAATTTGTTTCCCACCACGTACATTGTCTTGTGCTCTTCCCATGAGTTTCCTTTGTTATCTCCGGTCCCTAGCCATTAAATTCATTCCTTCGTTCCAGCTTCCCAAATTAAAAAGCAAAATTTTGTTTGAACATTTCTAAGAATCCGCCCGGACCGTGAAAAAGGCCCTTACCTGCATTATATTTCTTCTTCCATTGCGGTCATTCTCTTTTTACGTACGGTGCAGACAAGGATAGGATTCTCCGCTTTCGTTGAAATGGCGTCGAATATAGGTATGATGGACAGTGCGTACTTTGTCGGCAGGAATGAGATTTTGACTTGGATCAACAGCGCACTTAAACTCAATCTCTCGCGTATTGAGGAGGTAACTTTGCGAGTTCTTTAGCATTTTGTGTTAAAGCTGGGAGTTTTTTCTGGTTATTGGCGAGAATGAAAGCAGCAAGGGCAAATTTTTGAAGATGGGTTTCCTCCTTCCATACTTCCCTTGCTACATTGAATGAATTTCTATGCTTTCTGAATCGCATTGCGTTTTTTTGTCGTGGGGTTGTTTAAATTCGTAATTTGAAGAGCTGCCGGCAAGTTGTTAATTGAATTGAACCCCTGTTAATGGTGTGAAATATGAACATCCATGTGATTATGATTGTTGTTGCATCGAAAGCTTACATTTTGTCAGTGTTGTTTTGTGCGCGTGTTAATAATTTAATATCATTATGGAAGGAGGCTAGGATGGTACTGGGAATTGGACTTTCAGTTTATGGTAAAATTAATTCAGATTTATTTATATTTAACTATCTCGTTGATAGAAATCTATATTATATTTCTGATCCTGTATATCCCTTTTGCTAGGCTGCATCTGGTGCTGTGCAATGCCAGATGATGGACATGACATATCCAGGAGTAGTTCCAATGCACAAGGTAACAGCATAGCTTCATTTCTCGTTGTTTTTGCACTCCTCTCTTCCCTCATTTACGAGTTGACTGACTTTTGAATTTGGAGTTTATTCTAGGTGAATTTTGATGCAAAGTCAGAGTATGATATGATCCAGAATTACAAGGTTCTGCAAGAAGTATTCAACAAGTTGAAAATTGATAAGGTAAAGATTTGATGAGCGACAAGCTTGGTGTGTATTCTGCTTGTGATTTGTGGTCCTAGTTTTGTCTGTCGTAAAATATTATGTCATGGTCCTAATTTTGTGCACCTAGTTATGCCATGATTAAGGTCTTGTTTGTTTTGTGATAAAATATCTTTCAGATCTAGATGAATAATTTCATTTATTTGTGTTTATAGTTACAACAAATTAAGATCACAGAAAAATGTTCTATTTGCTCAATATTAAATGCAAGGGTGTAGCAGAAAACAACATTCACTGCTTTAGAGAAGAAGTTGTTTTCCCTTTACCTTGGTACCATGCATTATTTTGGTTTATCACATGCTACATAGGTAGCATGAAAGTCCTTTATTTATGTATAAGCAAATGAAATTTTCTCAAGGAAATTCGACAAAACAAATGGATAATGGCAATGAATTTTCGGATAAAACTTTGCATGAAAGCAAGAACCTGCTAACACAAGTGCCCTGTGGCAGCATATTGAAGTCAACAGGCTGGTGAAAGGCCGACCTTTGGACAATTTGGAGTTCCTACAATGGCTAAAACGCTACTGTGATTCTGTAAATGGCGGCATTATGAATGAGTATGTTGTCTGCTAGGAGTATTCTCTTCATCCTTAAGACATCTTTGATCATCGATATATCCTTATTACTTGCATGAATGCTTGATTGTATTTTTATTTGCATTCTCATGTTTTATTCATCTTCTTAGGCATACAATATTGTGCCATACGTGTGTTGTGGCTATATTGTGCTTCTAACTGTATTTTCCATGCTTTCTTCCAGGAACTACAATCCTGTGGAGCGAAGGAATAAAGGTGGAAAGAAGAGTTCTAAATCAATGCAAACAAATGGGGATAATCAAGGTTCAGGTGGCGGACTCAGTCCTAATAGGAATTTTGGTTGGCTTATTGAAATCTATGAACAAAAAAATCCTGTGTGTTGGGTATTATTTTTATCATGTACTGTTTTGCTCTTCTCATCCCTTTCTTCTGTTTTTGGTCTTCGTGAATATAGGGCCCAAGCAAGTTAAGTCAAGTGGAGCAGCAAGTGGGGCTAATTCTTCGGCAGAGATTCAGGCTTTGTCCAAGGAGGTATGAACATTAGGTTCTTTATACCTGCAACTAATAATGCAATGGTGCCAGATAGTTATTATTTTAACAATGGAGAGTATCTGAATACATAATCAAAATAGTCCTCCATCTAATTCTTAAGTCGGTTGTTGTACAGATAACTAGTCTCAAACTCTCTATGGATCTCCTGCAAAAAGAAAGAGATTTCTACTTCGCAAAGTTAAGGGATATAGAAGTTCTCTGTCAGGCTCCAGAACTAGAGAATGTTCCTGTAAGAATTCTCGCTAGGCTTTTTACAATTCTAGTTACTGCTTTAATGAAAATTCGATTTGATATTTTCTCCTTGTATTTTTACTTCCTTTTTTTTTTATTAACAAAAGAGCTCAGATTGTGGTCAAACATGAGATATAGGAAATTGACAATTGCTAAAAAAAAAAAAAAACTGACTTTAAATATTTCTTAAAGTAGAAATGTAATCAATCGTTTGCATGCGTTCTGTGCAGATATCAGTAGCAGTTAAGAAGATTTTGTATGCTGCTGATGCAGAGGAATCAGCATTAGAAGAAGCTGAGGAGTACATTAATCAAACCATGAATGCCATTGAAGATGAAGCTAAAGCTGAGGCCTGATTTCTCACAGTGATATTTGTAAGATACTTGCTAGGCTCTTTGTGAAACAAACCCCATTGTTGTATTTGATGATATGATATGATACTGGTGATTCTTTCCCTTCCTGTGGCGATAATTTGCCAATTAGTGAAGCACTTTGTTGTATGGTGCTTTGGCTTTCTCCTTCTATGTGATAGATTGATAATCACAGGGAACAAACAACTGATTTTTTTTTTTTTTTTTCAGTAGAATTATTCTCTCGTCCTCTGATCTTCTTTCTGCACAATGATTTCTGTGACAACTATTTCTCAAGAAATAGAAGCGTGTTACTATCATAATTGTTGGTAATTTGTAGCAGGGCATCTGACTTGTCTTTGGAATCAGCTGCCGAGTGCCAAGCATCCTGGATGTGTCTTCCTCACTCCCAGTGTGTCCAAAAAATTTCTTATTTAATCTTCTTAGGAAGAAAGATAAATATATATTAACATCCAAAATCATTTCTTATATATTATGTTCTTCTTTGGATGAAGGATGTCTCGAGTGTGTCCTGATGTTTATCACTCGTTCTTGTCGAGGATGTTTGAGAAATGAGTTTCGCTGCTTTCTCGAGGATGATGACCACAGTAAAATATCATTTGAGGATTTTCTGAACCATCAGATTTGGATAACAAGTGGTCACAAGAATCTGTTAAGTGTTAGTTTGAATGGAGCATACTTTATCATGCTCCTTCTGAGACACCAGGTGCAAGATAACATTATCGAATGCAATATTTTATTGATTTGAACAAGTGGCGCGAATGCCTTTTATCATTTATTTATTGACGCTTGGTAGCAACAACAAAGAATCAGTCCCTCAGACAATATTCTTCAAGCAATTTGATTAGAGAGTAATAACGGTCAATGCAAATCATAAACCATATCACGAAGCATATACAGTTCCCACGCAGGAAATAAACTAATTACACCACAGAGAACAGAACAATTTTAAAATGACCAAGAATGAAATGGGAAGGAAAATTGCACGAGTTGAATTTACCAAATGAAATTATGTGAAGGGACAAAAGACAACTCAGGAAAATAACAAAAAACTTCATTTATAATTCCATATATCTATATAGGTGTGAGGCCATCAGACACAACACAATGATTAAACCCGATATAGTTACACGCTAACCAAAATTCAGTAATTGATAATATGGGACATCGGAGAAAACCCCGAAAATTATAAAATAAAAAAGTCAGTATCATGCTAATATGTACACAGTACCACCAACGACAGAAGCTACAAGATCGCATTCAATAGGGTTAAGAAACGAGTTTCAGTATCCATAGCTCTCATCGTAAGTTGAACAACCGCCGTTCCTCTTTGACTTGTCAGCCTGCACAGAGATGGTAGTGTATTAGAATCTTAAGCAGGGCAGATACAAAGAATAATTCTCTAATCACAGATTATTACACATAAAATTACCCTTCTGATGAGATTCTCAAATGCTTCTGTTCCGTTCTCTTGAATATACTTCTCTGCAGCAGTTATAATGTCATCTGGCTTACTGGAGTCCTCTTTCTTTGGAACATACCAGATGTTTATAGTCTGAGGATTCACAAAGAAAGGCCTCACATAATGCTCATAAACATAGGCAGCTCCACTGAAGTATGGGAGGACCAACCAGCAGGTTAGGATCAGCTTTGCATATGGCCAGATAGGGATCCTAGAATATAAGGAAAGAAAGTTGAACCAAAAGTTTATTATATTTTTTTCACCAGCTAAATGTACTCTTTATGTGAGACACCGTACCAAGTTGATAAATGCAAGTATTGTTTTTATGGGATTTCAATGTTGGAAGAGTCCTCATTAGAAAACTTAATAGAAATGTAAGACGGCATTTATCAATCACAAAAAGGTAGGAAGCGATTATACAGCCAAAAAACCAGAATAAAATTGAACTTTCATTCAGTTCCATTAGCCTCTAGAAAATACATAGCATAGTATCAAGTATCAACT
>JANHAO010001742.1:0-31499 GCA_026873985.1 Saraca asoca
ATGTCAACGGCTTTGGTTGTTTACCCAACAACAAGACTATTGTGTCCCCCCCCCCCCCCCCCCCCCTTTTTTTTTTCAGGTAAATCACAATCTAATCCTTCCTTATTTTCCTACAGCAGCCAAGTCTTTCTTTCAAGTATATAAAGATTTGTGTACTGATCTCTTACTGTAGAGCTTGAATATTACAATCAATTATTCAATTTACAGAAACTATGCTGCAAATCATACAATTTTCTCTGCACTTTTATCAGAAAACATCATTGCACATATCTTCAAGGGAAATCTCATCACAAACTTTGCAGATAAATCCAGAGTCTGGAGAGTTGCACCACCAATTTGAATGTTTCCTGCAGTAGGGTTTATAACAGAAACTGCACTTTGGAAGCTGTAGCCAGCATTCCAAACACAAAATATCAGCACAGGCACCCTTTTCAAGTTCATCGCGTCCAATGCATCCACCACAGTTTTCGCACCTCTGAATGCAAAAACTGCATGCCCTGCATTGAGCAACCGGCCAGGCCCTCCTCTTGCATTCCTCTTTAGGGCAGTCATAAACCATCCTTACCTCAGAGCACTTGGGGCAGAGTTCCAAATCAATCACTCCCTGGCTTTCTTCGCGCTTAAATGCTGAGAAATCTCTATGTTCATGATAATAGAAACGTTGCTGCTCTGATTGTGGATTCTTTTGAAGGCAAGAGGTGAGGGTATCAAGATGCTGCTTCTGTATGTTGTAGATGCCGTTTATCCTTAAGATGCTTAGGCAGTGGTTTCGTTGGGACAGCATTTTCACAGCTCGTAGAACTCCTTCGGAGGTTAAGCCAGTGCATGCTGGTATATAGAGCTACAACCAGAAAAAAATGTCATTAAGCCAAACAGTCATATCCTACATTGTTGGCAACACGTTCAGAGGTGTCTGAGACGCTAATTACTGATCTGACCAAGTCTAAGATATATTGACTTGGTTAAGAACATGATGGCAAGTACATAAAACTATAAACAGCTGAGCAATTGGTTAGCTGCATCTATGCACAACTGCAAATGTTGCTGCATGGATTTTAACAAGAAAAAAATAAAGAAATACGGTCATCCGGGAAATCACGAGTAATTTATATTCACCATCATCGCTATCATCAGGTTGGTTGGCCAGCTATCCCCTACTTATGTTATCTAAGCTTCAATTTTTTCAATGATTTAAGTCCTAAGTTTTTTTTTTTTTTCTTTTTCCCAGTAATGTTAGTCATAATTTTATTTTTGTGCAAAAATGTCAAACTATTAAATGGATTGTCGCATGGAGCTTGGCTAATTTCAAAGGGAAAAAGTCAGAAACAAATCCTAAGGTGAACATTAAGGTGTTCTAACAAAGATGAACAGGAATATTTGTGCTGTTTTAATTTGATCCTTAAGTTTCAATACACTAAACTTTAAACTATTTTACAGAACTAGCACTTACGAATAATTTCAAGTGTAGACATCTGATGTCAATGTCAATTTCTCAAACCTTTCATTGTTTCTTCCCTGAATTCGCCTCTAAATGACTCGACTTGGTTTTCTGGTCATAAACACAAAAAAAAAAAAAAAAAGCCAGACATTTCTTATCCAGTCAATTCAATCGCTAAACAATCTGTGCTAATTAACAATAAGCAGATAAATAACTAGCCTAAAACATTCAGCCAAGTAAAGCACAAAGATTAAAACGAAAATTTCAAAATTAAAGACAAAAATGATGATTATACGAGGATAAATGAAAATTTAAAATATGGGTTTGGATTTTTCTACCTTATTTATAAAAGGGTTTTGTTTTATGACACTTAGGAGCCCTTCATCTGTAATCTTGACGCAGTTCATGAGAGCAAGAGATTGAAGCTTATCCTTTGCTTTTGAAGCAATTTTGATCAGAATCTCATCAGAGACTACAGAATTCAGAGGCCTTTGAATAATGAGATTCAGCCATGGCAATAAATCCTCCAACACCGCATCTCTCATCGATTTGCAAACCTGAGCCATGGTTAGAAGTTCGTACACAGGAAGATAAGTTAGAGCGAGAAACAGAGCCTCGTGAGGATGCTGCGGTTGTGGCTGCTCAATTGAAGGACTGAGAGAAGAATTGGATCGCTCCGAAGATTCGTTCATTGTTTCGATTTTTCTGTTCTTCGACTGTAACTGTAACATGTGAATTTGATTTGTAGAATGTTTCGCTACTTTTTCCATTTTGCTTCTGTTGCTTTTTTTCTTTTTATTTTTTGTCTTTTTAGGCCGACATGGTTGGACCACGAAAAAATAATCAAACTCACACTTGCCAAAATTAAAATTGTAATTATTAAAAAAGAATTAATGACAAAAAAGAAGGCTCTGGATGAAAAGCGCAGTTGGCTTGATTGCAACTTGGATTTTTGTGTTTTCAAGACCGGAAAAAAAAAGAAAAGATTTATATATTTTTAAAAATGTTGAAAAAATTGGATCAGATAATAAAAAAAATTATGAGTCATAATTTAATTAGTGTAATTAATTAAAAACTAGTTAAACCATATAAACCAACTGACTTAATTAAATTAAAATTATAATCAGTTCATGGATGATTTGATTTGACTGGTTGTTCCAGTTCGAATTTTAAAATGCTAGTTTTCAATTTTATAACCAATTTAGTGCTCGGATTTAATTGGAGCAAAGCACTACCATAGAGTACATATATGTTATTACAAAATTGCACTTGTGTTTTCATGACAAAAAAATTTGGTTTTATTATATTTATGTTATTATCCAATTCTTTAAATTCATCAAAATTTTATTATATTTTATTTTTATTTTCTATAAAATATATGTTATATAATTAATTTTACTCCCATATTATTATTTTATTTATATATGATGCAATTAAAATATATCTTTTAATTGTGTGTAAAATAAAAGAATTTATTTATAAATTTATTAAAAATATTATTTTTATATTATTTTAAAATATTAAAATTTATTTATGATGAATGGAAATCAATTGCATTAAAATAAATTAAATTTAATTCTATAATGTTGTTGGCAAACGAATCATAATAAGAGTTTGTGTGGTACACCTCACGAATTCTAACATACGGATGAGACAAAATGGGAGAATAAGAAATATCGCAGACAATGTGAAGTTGGCACTAAAGGGGCCATGGTACCCCTTTGGATGAAAAACTGATCATTATTTTCAGAAGAAAAAAAAATGTTGCTCTTTCATGGGTTTTTTTTTAAAATCATGTGAATTTCTCTATTTATTCCAAAATCTACATAAATTTTTTTATTTTTTATTTGAAATCAATTTTTTTATCATTTCATTTCATTTCAGTTGAAATTATTTCAATCTATTTATAAATAAATTTTATTATTTAGAAGTTATGTCAAAAAAATTTATTTCAATGTAGGTGAATTTTTTTATTTAAAATATATTAAAAAATATATGAAATCCAATTAAAAATAGATTTTGATGATATCATCATAAATAAAATATTAGAATGAGAGTAATATTTTTTATTTAACATGTATTTTACACCAAATAAATGAATTATGATAAAATTCCTGATTAATTTGATAGATTTTATAATGATTCAAATATAATTAAAACAAGAATCATATATAAAATCGTTGACGGTAAAATTTAGTTTAATGAACCCAAATCTTAGTCAACCCGAATCCAACACCCCAAACTGCAAGCTAATAACACAAGTTTTAACAGAAAAAAAAAAAGAGTGAGAAGGAGAAAGAGCAATGGGCACAAAAACTTTTTATCATGATTCGGCAAAAGATAATATGGCCCCTATGTCCATGGTGATTTGTATTTTCTGTTATATGGTGGTTTTTTTATATAGTTTCATAGAGTTATAATATTAATGTTCTCTCACTATTTCAATAAAGTATTTATATGCAATTTCTTACTTTCTCGTTACAATGGGCCTTTCTCCCCATTTATAGAAGTAAGGAGAGTTATAAATATAATTTAACAAATTACAAACTAATTATTTCCGTCGCGTCATACAATAAATGCTAGGCGTCGGACAATAAACATTAGGCATATCATTGTCGGACTATTGGGGGTGATGTGTCAATTTTGGGGGCTAACCTGTCTATTGGGAATACATGCCTCCAGTTGCTGGTTGGACTTCCATACCTATGCTCAGCTTGTTAGCTTAGCGACCTAAGCTTGCGCTGGGCGATCCATTAGCCAAAGGGATTGGTCTTGTTACGGGATTCATCTAAAGTAAGTCTACTGTAAGATGGCTAGGACACTGTGCTTTGTTTAGCAAGCTGGAGTCCTCCCTAATAAGCCAAGTTCTCATTTTGACCTTGTCCTGCATCCTCAATGAGCTAGATTCAATTCTCAATGAGCTAGGATTTCGGTCATAGTCTCGTCTCACATCTTAGGTCCATAGCTAGCAAGCTAGTACCCTTGTTGAACGACCTCAGTTTTTGGGTAATCTAGGCCTCTTTTGGCTGGACTTGTCTCCCGTTAGGCCTTCACTAGCCCAATTGGCATTGTCCAAAAAATACCCATAACACAAGCCCCCTAACTTTTAGTTTGCTTTACAGGCTAGGAGTTGTAGTTTGCTGGCAAAGTCCTTGTCTGTAGTCTACAATATGGCCAAGTCTTTGCGTTCAGTTTGTCGTGTTGTCATTTCAGTCTTCAGTCTTTCACTTCATTTGCACCAGGCTATACCTCTTACTATGCATGCTTCATAGCCATTGGTGTGGCAATCATGTTTCCCTTTGGACCATTCAATCAAGAATAGCCAGGTGTCCTCTAGACTCTTTTGTGAGGTTGAACTAGTCCATATAAGGCATGAGAAGCCTCTTTCCTTGCTTTAAAGAATGACTAGATGGGCACATTGACTGAGCCCCCTATATTTCTGAAGCTCTAGCCTTTGGCAATGCGCTTTGAGGCATGTATGGTTTGCTACATAAGACTACGAGGCATGAATGGCCTACTGCATGAGGTTCCCACAGGATATTCACCTTTGAGGATTCTAGGAATTCTTTCATAACCTCTTCATGGTGCTAACAAGTTTAGCTCCTCTTTTTTTGCTTTTTTGTCCTTTGGTGGGCTAAGTATATAGTTTCGTCAAGCATCCAAGAGTTGCAAGGCTAATGGAGGAGCTTTAGCTCAGGAGGAGGACAGGAAAGAGGAGCTGGAATGGTCAGGCTTGCTTGTTGACCCTACAACTTGTTGGAATTCAGGCCTTCCAATTGTGTTCCTTTGCCTATTTGCATAGTGGCGTTGGGTGTCTCTAGGCTTCCGAGTAGCTTGATGAAGCTGAAGGATGCTTTCCTTGCTTAGGAGGACTAGGGAAAATTCAAGCAGTTGCCCTGCTTGTCTCAAATGCAGTTTCTCCGATTCCAAGCACCTTGGGGATGCTTAAGTTGGACAGTCCATCGGCTCAAGTGAAAGTTAAGGAAGGGTTAGAATGGCTTGGCCTACTTGTGGATCCTGCGATTCGTTGGGATTCAGCTTTTCCTCAGTCAACTATAGGCTTGCTTTGACTTGTATCCTTGAACCTTCATGTAAATTCACCTCATTGAAAAAGGTTTTGTAATGAAACTTTGAGTAACATTCTTGTTCTTCCATGCATGTGTATTGGTGACTTGGTAAGTTATAGATGGCAGCATAAATGAGTTTCTACAAACCATAACTTGATAAACGTTAGACAAAATAAGTACTTGATAGGTCAATCGACCTCAGATAATATAGATAAAATTTATATAAATGGGCTTCAGCCAATAAGTCATGACTTGAAAGGATATGTGCCATGTTAAACGACCAATTAATCGTATTAGACTATCTTAGTTAGCAATGAATTCAAGCATTGAAATGCCTTTATTGGCCAGGAGTCTAAGCATCGGGGTGCTTGAGTGCCTTCATAGGGTGAGATTGAATGCCCAGGTAGGTAGCATCGGTGTGCCTTAGTCCACACAAGAGTTTGGTGCTTGAGGTACTTCTTGGAGACAGCACTGTGCAAGAGCTTGGTGTATAAAGCACTTCTTGAACATGGGGTTTCAGTATTGTCTACGTAAGAGCTTGGTGCCAAAGGCACTTTTTAGATGCGGTTTGCATAAGAGTTTGGTGCCAAAGGCACTTCTTGGACACGTAAGCACAAGAGTTTAGTGCCAAAGGCACTTCTTGGATATAGCCCGTGCAAGAGTTTGGTGCGTAAAGCACTTCTTGGATGTGGGGTTTCATTATTGTCTGTGCAAGAGTTTGGTGCCGAAGGCACTTCCTGGACACGGCCCACACAAGAGTTTGGTGCGTAAAGCACTTCTTGGACGTGGGGTCTTAGTATTATTCATGCAAGAGTTTAGTGCCGAAGGCACTTTTTAGACATGATCCGCATAAGAGTTTGGTGCGTAAGCACTTCTTGGATGCGGTGTCTTAGTATTGTCTGTGAAAAGCTTGGTACTGAAGGCACTTCTTGGACATAGCCCATGTAAGAGTTTGGTGCATAAAGTACTTCTTAGACACAGGGTCTCAGTATCGTCTGCGTAAGAGTTTGGTGCCGAACGCACTTCTTAGACGCAGTCCACACAAGAGTTTGGTGTGTAAAGCACTTCTTAGATGTAGGGTCTTAGTATTGCCCGCACAAGAGTTTGGTGCCAAAGGCACTTCTTAGATGTAGTCTGTGCAAGAGTTTGGTGTATAAAACACTTCTTGGATGTAGAGTCAGTTGGGAGTCATGGTCTGTTGCTTGCGATCTGCAATCCCGTGGGTCGTCTAACATGCTTCTGCTCACTGTGTTTGTGAATATTTGATTTTTGCCACTAGTCTATCATAATTACTCCTACCTTTGATAGCTGTGTGTGCCATGCTATTGCCAGCTTGCTGTTGGCACTCACCGAACCATTAGATCATGGGCAGTTAATGGGTTCCCAGATCTAATTGTGGCACTACATGGCATATAAAACAAAGAGACTCTTTTCTCCCTCTCACTTGTCACTTGAAACTCCTAAGCTCTTCTTGCTTATTCTCTTTGCCAAATTTTGTGACTGTTCACTACTATCTACTACCATCAGTGCCATTCTGGCTCCCTAGTTGCTATTTGGGTTGTGTTCACTGGAAGACACTTCCGCATGTATCTTCGAACTTTCTACTTCTGTTAATCACAGTGAGTCTTTCCCTTTTTAGCTTGTGATTTTTGAACTTCTTTATTTTGTGGTTAGTATGAGACTTGTCTACTTGTGGTTGAAAAATCTAAATGTTGGTTGAAGTGGTTTGCCTGTGCATTTTATTTTTGCATGATTCAATTTATTTGGTTGTTCTGTCAGTAGATTCTAGGGTTTCTGATTACCATTTCAAGTCTCACGTTTGTTCTTTGGATTTTTATGGTTTAATCATTGAGTCCCCTTTGTCTTTTAGAGTTTGGGTCTTAGATGTGGTGACCCGAGGTGCATATGGCTTGTCACATAGGAAACTCTTAGCCTCAGTTCTTTAGGTACGGTCCGCTTGTAGCAACCTAACCATTCCTTTTCCTTTGTGTAGATGGGCACAGGTCATGGATGTTGGTGTCACCAAATAGGGAATGATGACACGCCTGACTCTTCGGTACAAGGGGTGGAGTGGGTGCAACATCTTGATAAAGTGACCTTGAGGAGTGGTGAGGTTGCTGAAGACTTTACCACTCGTTTAGACCCCGTTGGGGGTCAAGAGCCTGCTGTGAGTCAGCAACCTTTTGATCGTCAGGTATTTAGTCCGCACGTTTCATCTGTCCACTTTCGCAAGCTCCAAACCACATCTGGACATATCGGCTCCCCCAGGGATGTCACATTGTGGTGCCTTCCTAAGACGATTATGCTTCTTATTTGCCTTGGGGGTTTATTTCCATTAGCTTTCTGGTTGCTAGGTTAAGGTTTCCAATGCACCCATATTTTGTTAATTTCCTAAATAAAGTTAAACTTCGCCTGTTCCAGCTCACTCCTAACTCTTATGTCTAGCTCACCTCCTTGGCTTTAATATATTTGGGGAATAATCTCCCACCACCATCAGCCATGGTCTTTTGCTACTTGTACAGCATTAAGAGCACGAGCTCGTCAGATGGGATTTATTATCTTTCAGCTCGACTGATTGAGCATAAGAAGAAATTGCCATAGGCGGACACCAAAAGGAAATCCAATG
This sequence comes from Saraca asoca, assembly GCA_026873985.1. NCBI lineage: Eukaryota > Viridiplantae > Streptophyta > Magnoliopsida > Fabales > Fabaceae > Saraca > Saraca asoca. The sequence continues at coordinate 8,132 of JANHAO010001742.1, forward strand.
TGGGAAATTATAAAACTTGTTAGTTTTATATCTCATGTTCATCCTTGTGCGACCTCAAAAATTTTACTTTTATCCTTATTCTTGGTGAGCAAGTCAAGGATATATAAGTTTAATTAATCGTTCACATTTGCTTATCTAATTTTAACTTTTGTCTCATTTTGTAGACGAGACTGGCAAGCATCCAATTCTCGGGGCTAAGGAGCTTGAGGTGCTAAACAAATTCACAGTTGTGAATGTCCTCGGAAACAATTCACGATTCGATGAGAGTTTCCTCTGTTCGCACAAGCTCGCTCCGGCTCTAGATATTGAGCTCACAAGAGAGATAGTGTCCGTCGGGTGAAAGAGGTCAATCCAATAAATTTTGAGGATTACGAGAACATAATGAAACTCATCCTTAGGATGAAGCTGCCTGACCTTGATAAGGATGAGACCACATTGGCTCTAAATGCCAACATGGCTCCTATTGTTGAGAGCCAACCCTTAACTTTGGTGATAACTCCTTTGTAAGAGCTGGTTCCTACCTCGCAGCTCGAGGTGACCACTACAGTTGATGTCACCACCGCCTCTGAGTCCCTCGCTAAGAAATGAAAAATGGACTAAGAGAAGAAGAAGGTTGCTGCCTATACGCGAGTGGCGCCAAAGGTCGAAGTTGTGGAGTGATGTTTCAATTTTCTAAAGATACCTAAATTCATATAATTTATTTCTACTATATCTGAACACATTGTATCTCAGAATTTACAATTTTGAAATTATCAAAATTTTCAAATTTAACTTTTTAGATTCTCCATCAAGCCATTTCATTATTGGAATTAATTTTTTTTAAAAAAAAAATTCAGGGTATTATAGTGTAATGGCCTAGTGGGCGATGGTCAATTATGATATATAGTAAATGTTGGTGAGCAATGATTAACGATAGTAGTAATGTTGGACAGTGACAATGACAAAAGGTGGTAGGGGTGATGGTCAATGGTGATAATGGTAATAAGTAATTATTAGCGGCAAAAGATGGTGTAAGTGGTGATTAATAGTGATAAATAATGATGAATTAACACAATAAGAGCTTTGAGATGTGAGAAAAGAAAAATGTGTGTTTTTTTTTTTAAGTAAACCTTAGGTGAGGGAAGGTTTTAAATGAAAAGTTCATTAAAGATAAATAACGGTAAAAGATTTTACCATACATAAACTAAATAATTAGTAAAGGAGTTAGTTTTTTGAATTCATACTAGCCACCTAAAATTTTCCAACCAAATGCCCCCTTAATGTTAATGTTTTGAATTCAATAGTGATTTTGGTGAAAAAAATCATTCTATAAACATGTAAGTCTTTTAAGTTTAACTGATGTTAATTAATCTCCATCCATTTGTAACCGTGACAAGTTTTTTCATTGATGTCAAAGAAACTATTTTAGTTTTAAACGTAAAATATCTGCAGGAGATGGATATGGTAATATTTCATCTGAAAAATACCTGTGTTACTATCAAACATATTTCTTATTATTTTGACTTTTTTTTTTTTGGTAAACGTTTACATAAAAGTTTCAATTTATACGATTTTATCTAACAGAAAAAGATGATATTTCATCAATCAAATTATAAAAATTTTAAAATAAATTCATTTTTTAAAAAAATTACAAATTTTTATGAAAATTTGTAACTTTTTAAAAAATTTATAATTTTTCCAATTTTTTTCACAAACAATTTTGCACATACTTATTTTGTAATAAGTACACAAAAAATTATAACTATCAATCAAAAATAGAACAAAATTTTCTTTTTTTTTTTTTGGAAATTTATAACTTTTCATAGAAAAAATTATAGCTTGTTATTAATAAAAGTTTTGAAAAGTAGAAAACTTTTTTATGCCATAAAACTTGCTAGTCATGTATGCATACACATTTTCTAAGCATGTATTGAAGTTAAATGCTTAAAATATATTGAAATTATCACGTCTATATAAGTTACATTTATTTTTTTAATATCAAACGAAAGTTATTTAGAAATCAATTTATTTATGTAAAATAACTAATTATTTAATGTAGTATATAAAAGTATGTGAGAATTTATCCATCTGGCCCTTGACAATAAAATAGTCTTCTCCTTAATTGTCGCTTCCGCATCGTATCTTGATATTCTCTTATCTCTATTATTGATCATATATTACTCTATTTATTTTTTGCTTGATTTTATATATTTACTACCTTATACCCCCATCTAAAATAATTTAATTGATAATAATTTATATTATAAATTTAGATTATAAAATATAATATATTTAAATATTAATAAACCATAATTATATTTTCACCTATTAAATGATTATATAATTAATATAATTATGTTCATATTAATTTTTAAAATTTTTATATTATTATTTCAAATCAGCTAAAATTATCATTTAAACATTTTCATCTTTTTTAAAAATATTTTCTTAATATTAAAAAAAATATTTTCTTAATATATTAATACTCAGGTGAATTTATTCATAAATTATTTTATTTAAAAAATTAAATTAACTACTTTATATCAAAAGATTTAATTAAGAGTTCATGTAGTATTATAATTAATATATTATTTTTAAAAAATATATATTTTAGAAATATTTTAGTATTTGATATTTAATTATAAAATAAAAATTTAAAAAGTAAAATTTTTTAGATAAACATTATCTATCAAATTATAAATATTTTATTTTCATATAAATATAATTATTTATTATATATAAATTTTTTAATACACATAAAAATAATTTAAATTAAAATCTATTAATGATCTTAGAGTAAAAATTAGGTATAGATAATTTTATTAAATAATTTTTTAAATAAATAATTTCCATAAAAAAATGATAATATAGAGCATCTATCAAGGTGGTTTACAATTTAAAAATTAGATGATATATTATTTAGATTATTTAAATTTTAAATTATGTAACCATTAAAATATTTTTAACTTTTATTTTTAATATTAATATTCAAATATAATACCACCAAATTCTAAATAAAAAATCATTTCAATAATATTAAAATATCAAAATTTCATTGTCTAAATAAACAAATAATTCATATATTAAAATTTTGAAATTAAAATTTTAATTGATAATTCAGAAAATTTAAAAATTAAATTAATAATTCAATAATTACGTAGTAGTAAAATTAAAAGATGAAATTAGAAATCGGTTATGGATAAGTTAAATGAATAATTATTGAAAGTGAGTGTAATGCCTTTTATACCATTAGGAAGATTTTGTCATTCAATTTTTAAAATCTTGTAAAAGTATTTAAATTATATATATACATTAATAAAAATGACACAGAACTGCATTCTCTCATACTTAAATTTTAAAACCAAAACTTAAATTATAATCTAAATTATTTCAGTATACTAAATAATCACAAAATAAAATTATTAATATATATAAGTATTGATAAGATATATACAAATGAAAATTTTATTTTTTTTAAATGACTATAAAAACTATATTATTCTTTCCAAAAAAATGAATGTGATATGAAATATGTATTTTTAATTTAATTAGTAAGGTTTATACAAATAGTTAATAAATCTTATTTATAAATATTATTTTTATATAAAGTTAAAGTAAGATTAATACAAGTTATTAAGCTTTATTTTTCCATTTTAAAGAGAACTAATTTCATTACTTATATAAGGATACAATGATACTTCATTTAGGGTGAATAATTTTAATAAAATTACTTTTATGTTAAAAATACAAAATGATTTTTTTTATACATATCATCAGTATTTTATTTACTAGCCTCTTTACACGCCCTACTACACATGCTTAGATGCTTCTTTTTGTTTAGAAATTATATGATTTAGTAAAACATACTAATTATTTGTATTAATAATGAGGATACACTACAAAAAAATGTATTAAATGTTGATAATTTAATTGCGATGCTTATTCAAAACTACCTCTAAATGTTAGACGATTCTCTCAGGTGGTAGAAAATATTTAAGTTCTATAACATTTAGCTACGGTCCTACGTTCCACCGCCTTTGTGTTTTATTTATAGTGGTTTTTGTTGTAATCGCCATTAGGTGAAAATTCTCAAATTAAATTTCTAATTTGCAAATAGAGCTGCCGGTCTCTGTCATCCCTCGTTACTGCCTCCTGATGCTAGAGCCCTCCACCTTATGGTAGTAGTGCTACTTCTATCATAACAACTCCTCCAATTCAAAGGTCCAATTCCTCATTTTCCATCTTGTTCATAAAGTTCTTTCCAAGGTAAGTCTATGTGCTATCTAGAGTGATAGTTTTTTGCTTATGGTATATGTAACAATTTATTTTTAGTTTTAGAGAAAGAACTTTCAATTTCATCCTTCCTAGTTCCTAAGTTGGGATTTCTCTAACATGATACACTTATTGAGAAAAATAGATTAAAAGTATCAAGTATGCTGATCAAAAGCATCAAATACCAATAATGAAATTTTAAATTTTTTCCCCAACACAAATCATGTTTTTTACAAATTAATTTATAAAGTATGGTATAATTCAAATAACTTAAAGTAATGATTTAAATTATACTCTCTTGAGAGTTGTTCTTAGAATCCCCAATCTTCAAATTTGAATAAAATCTCCAAATAATTTCACAAACAAGTGGTATAATCAAGTCCTTTGGATTGTCTATGGGTAACTCCTTTAGATTTGATCTCCAATACCAATGATGATACACATGAACCAATTCAATCCAAAGCCTCCACCAATACTCACGTGACAAGTAGAGTAAGAAAATTAACCACTTGGCTTAAGAGGTGGTAGCTCACTAAAGAATCACAAATTCACTTATCTAGGGTTGGTGTTTGAATGCAAAGATGAGATAAGAAATGAAATCACATAGAGGGTGTTGGGCGCACAACACGTCTTAGGATTGTATTGGTTGTTGAAATGACTTGTTTCTTCTTTAAATAGAAGAAATTGGAGCACAAACAAGAATGGGGAGTAAATATAAGTGGTGCGTTTCTCCTTGCTTATGTTATCCATGCATCAATTGGACAGACTGGACAGCTAGTGCAACCCTCTTAGCATAATAAGTCCATACTCTTTGATCGGGTCATAATGAGTGCAAAGTCATTAATCTCATGTGCTCTCTTTTGTATCCGCTACGCCCAAACACTTTTCTATGAGTTCAAACTCATAAACTCTCTTTTATAATCATTTTCTCATTATTTTAATTAATTAAAACAATGTTCTAAGTGAGAAACTATTCATCTATTTATGATTTCCTTCAAAGTTAATATGAATATTCTATAATATTCAAATATTAACATTGAAAACTTGCTACTATTAAATAATTATAATCTCTAGTAGAATTATTAAATCATTGATTAATTAACATTTCTAATCATATTAAAACACATAATTAAATATTTTAATTTTTTTAAGATGTTCACTAATTCAACTTTTGAATTTATAACATTTTACATTCTAACTTTTTTTTTTTTTATTTTGGATCAAAGAGATTTTGTTGTGTATAACCTATTAGATTTCCATGCATGTTAGCAATAAATTTATTTACAAGCTTCTATAAGCTCAATTGAATTAAAACTCTTTTTAATTCAAACATAATTTCCCTAAATTATTCAAATAAATTCATAAATCATGATTGGCTTCTAGCAAAGTATCATGACTACTAAAATGCCAGGAATAGATCTTTCATAATAAGGTGTTAATGTGTAATTCAATCCTTTTATCACTTGATATTCAAATGGACTTAAGGTATGATTTAAGTGACAACACCAATTTGAACATCCAATTATAGGTGCATGTTTGACTATGTGCTATCTCACAATTGTTCATATATAAGACTCCTTTTATGTATCGCTGATTGATTATACATAAAACTCCTTTTATATATCATCAATACATAGGCCTACAATTTTAATTATAGCACAAGTGTCAAAACATCTTTTGAATATCTTTCCTTATTACCATAAAGGATGAATTCTTTCTTGATCAATCACTACCTTCACGTAATTCATGGTGCACCAAAAATTATTCATATATACTCTTTAAAAGTGTGACTCTAGAATAAAATCAAATTACACAATTTTATACATAAGATACTATATTGATCTCAAGTCTAAAGATCACTTATACCACTAAGGATGGCAATAGGTCGAGTCTGGGTAGATTGGATCCAGACCCGATAAGGACCTGCCATTCTAAACCCATTAGAGACCCTTATCTGTTAAGAACTTGACAAGACCTGACTTAAAGACCCGATAAAGAGCCATTTGGAATTAGAAAAATATAATTATGATTTTTTTAATTGAAAAAAGAAAAATAGAAAATAATTTTTTTTATTGATAATAATTGACTTGTTATAGAATATGTTATCTTAACGAGTCTACTGTGATACCCAAAAGAGACCCAAGACCCATTAGATATTTAATGGCTAGACCTAAATCCAAAACATTAAGTAGTTGGTCTAATTTAGGTCTGACCCATTAGATAAATATCCATCAGTTCAGGTAAGACCCATTGGATCTGGATATTTTTGCCATCCCTACACACCATCTTCACTTGAGAAGTCTGTTGACACTATAATATTTTATATGATTTCTCATAGTGGGTTAAGCCAGTCATATCTTACATAACATATGCCCATATGTCACATCATTAACATATCTATAGTGTATGAGATCACTGCATTTTTCTAGAAAAATGTGAGATAATGAATGCTAGTTTACTCATTAATAATTAATATCTTATTTTCTTAATTATTCAATAACCAGGCATATTTAGAAATACAATTATACGTATAAATTATCTCATAATTTCAATTACAATTGTAATTTATTTCTACAAAATTATATTTCAAGGACTTTATCTAAATAGTATACATACATCAAAACAAATATATATATATACATATATATTAAAACTAAATTGATAAAGAGGCCAAAATATTATGTTTGTTAAATTCGTTAAGATATATATATATATATAGTATTTATGTCATTATTGATTATCTCTAAGGCATCTATACTAACAATCTCCCACTTGATCTAGAGCTAAACACCATTGTATCTAATCTTGATTCTTTCTAAATGATGATTAAGCTTCTATTGGGATAGAGGCCTAGTGAGGGAATCAACTACATTGTCATCTATAGGAATCCATTCTATCCTAATTTCATTATACTCTATGATCTCTTAGATCAAACAGTAATGCCTTATGACATATTTGGATATTTAATGAGACCTTAGTTCCTTAGCCTATATGATGGCTCTATTGTTATTACAATAGAATCCTATTGGATTAACAATGTTAAAAACAACCCCTAGTTCTGTGATGAACTTCTTTATCCAAACAACTTCTTTTGTTGCTTCTAAAACAACAATATATTTAGCTTTAGTTGTAGAATCCATTGTGGTATCTTGCTTGAAACTTTTCCAACATACTGCATCTCTATTAAGAGTGAATACAAATTTTAACTGTAATTTGTAATCATTGTAATCTGATTAAAAACTTACATCTGTGTAACCTTTGATTCTCAAATCAAGGTTTACTCCATATATCAAGAACAGATCCGTTGATTTTTTTAAGTACTTAAGGATAATCTTGACTACATTCTAGTGACTTTCTCCTAGAATAGCTTGATATCTATTAATGACACTTAGTGCATAAGAGACATCTGACTGCATACATTGTATGGCATACATGATTAATCCTATTGTCAATGCATAGAAAATCTCATTCATGCATTTCTATTTATCTGTTGTCTTAAGACATTGTTTCCTAGACAATTTAATACCATGAGACATAAGTAAGAACCCTTTTTAAAACCCATCCATGCCAAATATTTTTAGCACTTTGACTATGTATGTGGATTGGGAAAGGCCAAGCAATCTTTTAGATCTATCTTTATGGATCTTCATTCCCAGAATGTAGCTTGCTTCTCCCAAATCCTTCACAGAGAATATTTTATGCATTTATAACTTGATAGATTGTAACAGGGAATGTCATTTCCTATAATCAATATATTATCAACAAACAAATTAGGAAGATAACCATATTCTCATTAACCTTCTTGTACACATATATAGTTCATCAACGCTCTTGATGAAGTCAAATGATTTGACTACTTCATCAAAATAAATGTTCCAACTCCATGAAGCTTGCTTTAGTTCATATATGAAACTTTGTAGCTTGCATACCTTGTGGGGTTTAGTCTTAGAGACAAAGCCCTCAGATTGTATCATTATACATCCTCTTTTAGGTTTCCATTAAGGAAAGTTTTTTTGGCATCTATTTGAAAATTCTCATAATCATAGTATGCAATTATTACAAGTAAAATCCTAATGGACTTTAACATGGCAACTAGCAAAAAGGTTTCCTCATAGTCAATAACTTATACTTGCTTATAACCTTTTGCCACTAACATAACCTTGTATGTTTGTACTTTGCCATATGCATTTGTCTTTCTCTTAAAGACCTACTTATACTCGATGGGTTTCCTTTGGGTGCAATGACCAAGTCCCACACTTGGTTTTCATGTTGTTAGCCTAGATTACTCTAGCTACATATTTTCCTTGATTTCAATGTTGAAAAATAATTTTATCTAACAATATACTTTAGTGTTTTTGATTTGTTTTGCAAGTTCAAAAAGAAATTTGATTCAAAATTCAAGAGATCCAAGATTAGTTTTTAGGATTTATTTTTCAATAGGATTTTTGTAAATAAATTCAAATAATTTTTATCCAAATATTTTTTAACTAAATAATGAGGTAGAAAAATCACTTAAAGAAAACAAGATTTTATAAAACTATTTTCTTACATCATGAATCGATTTGCACATCGATGCATAGAAAAACTTATAAAAAACTTATATCACAATCGAAGTTGTATTCAATGCATGAAATATAGATTTGAAAAACTGTTTTACCAAAAGTAAGGAAAAATGGTTACTTTGATGCAGTAATCGAAGTGAAGACTGCGAATAATAGACTATACTTCAATTATCACACTGATTAATTAGTTGTAACCACCTGTAATCGATGCGACAATCAATTCAACAGTTGAAAGTTAGTTATTCTATTACAGATGATTGCAGCAGTTATTCAAGCCTAACTATCTTCCCTATCTAAATAATCTTTCAGGGTTTTTCTTCACAATTCAGTACGAAATCATTTAAGAAAGAGCTAAACATAATTTTCTTTCTACCTCCTCAAACTTCTAAGATTTCTTCAAGAGTTTTAGATCAAGGTCAATTGAGTTTATCTTAGATAGTTTGAGATTTTCATCTCAAACATTGGTATTGTATTTTTCAATCCCTTTTCTATTCTTTTTCTTTTTATTTGAGATTTCTAAGATTTAGAAATTTATATAGGTTTAGAAAAACCTGTTTCAATTCTTCTAGGTTAGCACAAAGCTTGTCAAATTCTTGTGTGTTTGTTGTAAAACTAACATTTCAGGAGCTTGATAAATCCTGATAGTTTTTGTTTCTAATTTAAGAGGTCTTTCGGTTGAGAAAGATCAAGTAGAGTATACTTGAATTGTGGTTTCAATTTAAGTTGAACCACTTTAAAAACCTTTGTCTTTAACCTTTTTTTTCTTCATTTACATTTTGATTGCCCTAGTTGTTAATCTTTAATCTTTGCCATCTTCACACTTACTATTATCAATTTTCTACATATCTCATCAAAAGAAGCATTAATGTTTGATAAAGGTGTATACAAATTCCCTGACGGGAAAAGGGCAAAATCTATTTATTTTTCATAATTTAATTTTTACTGGGACCGATACGTGCATTACTCCATTTGGAATTTCATGGCTTCTCACCACTTTAAGGAATCAATATCTGATATTACTTCTTAGTAACTAGTAGGTTCATTGTTGTTCTCTTGTGTGAGGTGAAAACTATATCTTTTAGGTTCATGACATTTCCTACTAGATCTTTGGAGTACGAGTATACTTTGAGCTTTATTACTTATATCAATCCTTTGACATACTTGATCAAAATCATCCTTAATTATGTGATCTATATTATTTTGTAATTCTTGAACCTATTCAAGTTTTACTTTACTCCCACTAGCCTTTTCAAGGATAAACTCTTTTTCCAAGAAAGCAGCATTTGTTGAGACAAAGACCTTTTACTCAATGGGGTGGTAAAAGTAATAACCCCTTGTTTCCTTATGGTATCCCTAAAATAAGCATTTATCATTCTTAGATCCTAGTTTGTTTGTGATGATTTGCTTCACATAAGTAGAACATCCCCAAAACTTCATGTGTGAAAGATTTAACTTCTTCCCAAACCTTAGCTTATATGGAGTTTTATCAATATACTTTGAAGAGACATGATTAAGGTATGCTCTACTTGTTTTGTTGTTTGTTATCAATTTTCACTTATAAGGGATATATTCATGTTTGTATTCTCAAACTCTATGTACTATTCGTTGAGCAACAGAATTTAAAAAAATGCATAATCATGAATAAAATAAATGGATCTTTAAGAAATATAGAGATTTTTTTATGGAAAACATACATGAATTTGATGAAGAAAAGTAGAAGTTATATTCCATAAATCAGTTTCTCTCCCTTGATCCCTCTTTTTAATACATGTCATTTGATGGAGTTGTATATATATCCCTTTATATGTAAAGAGAGAAGACCAATCTATATCTATCAATCAATCAATTTGGTATATCTATCAAGTAACCATATACATTTTAAATAATGAATGAGATTAATTAGCTATTAATTATCATTATAATGGGATTTTATAATAACTGATATCTCATAACATAAAGAGAAATATTGAAGATTCAAATAACTATTCATATCCCATACAAATAAGGGCCAAATTCAATGTATACTTCCAACATTCTCCTACTTGGCTCAATAATAGATTAACAACATAGACATTAAGCATGCAACATAAAATAAATCTCATACATAATGCTCATCATTATACCGTCATATGATAATTTGCTAATGTGGGTGATGACAGTTGTTTATCATTAATGCAACATACTTCCTTTATAAAACTTACAAGATCATCATACTAGCTTTATAAGCAATATATAATTTTCATAATGGTCCACAATAATGCCTCATAGAGACTTTCCTATTAACATTAAAGGACATAACATATAAACCATCATAGTAAATAGGAAAACATAAGTATATGCCAGAAACACATTAGAAAGCACAAAGTGTCATTACAATAAATAGCATTATTTATAAGTACAACCAAGACACCTTCCATGTATGTGTTCTTTAAATAATCTTGGTTGTATAACCTTGATTAACAAATCTACAATTACACATTCAATAAATACTCTAGGTAAAAGTCTATATCAAGAAGTGTTATTGGTTCCTCGTCTTCCATAGTTTTAAAATTTTGGATTCGAAGATTTTTGGCCTAAGCAGAATTCCTATTAAGATTCACACTCCTAGTGAAAGTGGAGAGGTGTAGAATAGGATGAGAGAAATTTGGAATGAATGAGGAATGAAGGGGTGAAATCCTTTTAATGGGTCGAGTGGCAATTGACTTGCCTCTTAGGTTTAGTCAACTGCCCAAACGTTGACCTGCCTAATTTTTTTCATCACATTCTTTTCTCATTAAGGGTAATTTAGTCCAATTTTCCCTTCCACTTAGGTTTAGAGGTAGTTTTTTATTTTTGGCTATATTCTTTGTCTTAGATTTATCTTTATCATCTTTTTATTTCCTCATTGAGTCCTATTGTTGTTAGCTTCCCTCCCTTATGTAAGAGTATTCCTATTGTCAATACCACTTGTCCCTTTAGGGTTAAAAGTGTCCTTATCACTCTTTCCTTATTTAGGGGGTAAATCCATCCTTGTGGTCCTTGTACTAGTCTACATGTAGAACCTTTGTCATTCACCTTTCTTCCTTTAAGGATAATTTTGTCATTATCATTCAAGAATCTCTGTTGTTGTCATTTATACCTTTCATTCAAGGGTACTGTCTCACCTTCTAATTTCCCCTACCTATTCGAGGGTACATGCATCATCCTGTAAATTCCACGTGTTCTATACTATAGTGTAACACTATTCTTTTCCAACATCTATTACATGGGCTTGATTAATTTTTAGTGTTTGGTTTAATGGATTCCCTTGAAAACAATGGATACCCCCAGACACATTCTACTATAACTGGTACCTACTAGGCCCCTAAATGCCATGCCAAACAAAAACTATTACTTTGATACTAACTTGTCACATCCCCAATTTTGGGAGCATGATCAGTATGAATCACCAGATGGTGTCTTGCGAATGCATAAACATTGTCTTTTTCATAAAATCTTTTAATTTGAAAATAATGAAAACAATGTTGAAATTTTAATTGTGTGCATTTAGTTTAAAATATATTATACACAATATTTTAATAAAATCCTTTTTATAAAACATTTCTTGAAATTTTGAAAATAAATAAAAACCTTTTGTAAATCATAAAACATAAACCTTTGGGTCTTTGTCTAGTTGAACAAATATAATTACTAAAAAGTAACCAAAGAGACTACATACCTAATAATATGCACATGTAGTATGAGGAGACTACCCTAACTAAGACAATCCTCAAGAATTCCTATAACTTAAAATTATTAATGGAATAGGTGAGTGCAACCCAAGTACTTAGTGAGTAGAAACTTCCAACCCAACTTTCGGTTGAAAACATTTTGGCCATACAATTATATATACAAATATATCATAAATATATATAATCACACACACATACAAGTGCGCGCACACACACACACATACACACATACATATCCTACACATGTAACTTTGTCACTTTTATCTTAAATTTACTTAGTGTGACCTTTCTTCTATATGTTCATGCGTATCCTTTAAAACTTTCTTCTTTTTATCATGCCCTGATTCAATCCTTTACATCAAACTATCTTATAGACTATGATAAACTAATCTAAACAATGGCTACAAGAGGTATCAGAAGTGGGACTATAAGGTCAACCATAAACATAAAAGGATTACTGTTATATTAGTATATCAGTCCTGTAAAATACATTAAACATCAAACTTGTAGACATTGCCACTATACAGTTGAAAGGAAATAAGTAATGAAGTTGTACACCCCCAATGATATACCATATAATTGTGTCTCTAACATTGCACATCTCTCAGGAGTCATTAGCTATAGTGGTAGAAAAGAATAAGATCATCTCTATAGTGCACATAGGTCTTCCCCTTTTTGCTTTGTATCATTCATTCACACAAACATGTTATTATCTTTACTTTCTAGTTCATGAATTTTCCTTAAAGAAAACATAGTGTCTACCCATACTAATTAGCTTGTCTATCCATTCTACTCTTTCTATTAGGATATATCTACCTTGACCTAATCCTTAATGAGTGAGTGACTTTATGAAAAACTATCATGGAAAATTTTTTTATCTCTAAGGAAATTCATATGCTCTAATTCTTTGAAATATTTATGAATGCTATAGCATAATTAGAGTTTTGTAAAATTTATGAAAACTAAATGATTTCCTAAATTTAGAGATTGTAAAAAAATCATATTTTCAAGGAGAAACTCATGAAAATAATGAAAAGTCATAAATTTTATATTCTTTTATGAAAAACATAAAAATTTGTAATATTTATATGAAATCACGGCAAAATGTGAAAACATGAAATATGAAACTTGAAAACATAAAATGAGTATGATATGATATCATGACAAGTCAAACTTCTAGGAATGTTTAGCTTTTACAAGGTTTCCATCGCTGTGCTAAACCATGGGCTAGATTCTTCAACACTTTCATACAATAATTCAAACATTCAAACTTAGTTCAATTATCACATTTATCCTAATTTCTAACCGAATCTGTAACCATGTTCATTATTATTTGGTTTTTCATATTTCCTATCACCATAAACTTTTAATATCTAGTGTCTATTCTAGATCTTTTCATAATCAAAACATGCCAGGAATCTTCCTAACATTCTTTTCATATTTTCTATCCTTTCAATTTCTTTATATGTCATTTTATTTACTTTAGGTCTAATTTCCCACTTTCCATCATGTAAGAAAATATTTAGGCTAATTTGAAAATAGAAATTTGTGTAATAAAAAGGAAGGTAGAAAGGTGAAGACTTTTACTCACTTGATAAAGAGAATCTTCTTCAATATTCCTAATCCCTATTCATAGGCCATAGGCCTAAATCAACCTTATGAAATATCTCACAATCTTTGCAAAATTCATTAAATAAAATTTAAGAAATAGTAAAGCTCAAATAAAAGGAACTCATATTGACTTTTGGTTTGACAAATTTACCTCAAATATGCCAAATTAGACTAGAGATGCACTAGGACGTTCTCCCATCAAGGTTTTTACTCTCAAGGACCTTTTGGCTACACTAAGATTTTGATTTCTTGAATCTTGTGTACCAAGTTTTTGAGTCATTTGATGCCATCCAATTGACTACCCTAGAGAGCCTAGTTGACCTGCCTAACTAGTCAACCCACTTTTGACAGTTGATCCATTGGCCTTTATGCTAATCCACTGGACCTGTACCCATGTCCAATTAGATTAACCTTAAGAGGTGTTACATTGATTTAGATATCATTTTGCAAGCAAATAACACAAAAAATAATCACCAATAACTTAAAAAAATAATTAATTTTGGTTTGTCATGCCTAGTGGCCCTAGTCTAGAGAACAAAGTTGAGGTCAGAGAACGAATGGTGAAGGAACGTTGAATGCTGAGTGTGAACAGTGAATGAATGATGAAACTAGTAGGCTAGAGTATGAATACTGAATGGAGAATGAACTAAAAGTCAAAGAAGATGGCCAGAGGATGATTGTTTGAAGCTTGTAATAGTGCAGCCTATAACAACGTAGGCTATTGTGCAAGGCAACGAAAGGTGAGTATGTGAGAGCAAATGGGCAATAGGGTTTATAAAGGACTAAATTGAATAAGAGAAAATGAAATCCCAATTTTTTAATGTCTATTTAATTTTTTTCAATAATTGAATTACTAAAAAGACAAAAAAAAATATTATACACATTAGTAGTAGTTTATAAGGGTAAAAATATAATTTCATGATAGCAAGGCTTCGTGGGGCAAGGCAAGGTAATATTGCCCTATCCCCAAAATTTTGCTTGGGGTAAAAACTTGCCTCATTCCTTTTTTTGTGAGGTAAAAAATCGTATCATCCTCATATCCCATTAGGCAAAATCCATGGGTCAATCCCCATCCTCAAAATTTGGCCATCCTTAATCGAGATTATGAAAAGAAAAAATTAAGATTTAAGATTTGTTTGGTATACAGGATAGTTGATTATGAACATAATTGATTAAATTGATTTTGAAATAATTAATTATATCTAATTCATTTTATATGTGATAATAATATTTTTTAATTATACATAATCTATTCTTCTTTGAATGATGCATAGAAAAATCACATTTTAATATTAAATTAGTAAAAATGATAATGAAGAAAGAGAGAAAAGGGAAGTTTTTGTTATTATTGTTAAGATAAAGACAATGAACACAAAAGAAAAGAATAATGAGTTTACTAGAGGTACAAATCTTAATGTTTTTCTTTTTATAATCTTAATTAAAATAAAAGCTACTTAAAGTAACTTTATTTTAAACAAAATTATTGCCTATAATTGATTATTAGAAAAATTCTAGAAATGCAGTCAAGCATATCCAAAAAGTACTATAATCAATTATTGGATCAATAATTTGATTATTAAAGATTCTAATCATTATATCAAACAAACACTAATACACATATTATCTTTACTTTTTTCTTCTTTTATCTTCATTGTCCTTATTCCAATAACAAGGACAAAAATTCACATTGCTCTTTCTTTTTTCATTGTAGTTTTTAGTAATTTAATACTACAAAGTGATTTTTCTATACTTCATCCGAACAAAAATTAATTATGTATAATCAATTATAAAATGATGATACCAAATAGAAAATAATTTATATATAAAACTAATTATGTAAAAGTCAATTAGGTTTATAATCAATTATCTTATTGCTCTACCAAACAAACCTAAAGAATCTTCATTAAGTATTTCCTATTTTTTTTTAAAAAAAAATTTTACAAACTTGCTTTTTTTTTATAACAATTTGTTACAAATTTCATTAGAATTATTACAAAAATAGTCATCATACTTGCCATTTACAATAATAGTCATCTCTATAAAAATGTTACAGTCTTTTACTAAAATTAGTTACAACTTTGTAAAAAAAAAGATAATTTTACAAAAATTTACAACAATAAATATTGTTAGTGTAAAATATTTTATACTATTAATGATGACATGTCATTAAAAAATAAAAAATAATTAAGAATTTTTACAAATAATAAAAGAGTTTGAATAATTTTTCAATGATGTGACATGGTTGAATAACAATATAAAACTCATTGAGCTAACTCTTACATCAACAGTGAATCAAATTTAAATCTTAACAAATTTTTTTTACAACTAAAAATCAGTTATAATTTTTTCAGAAAATATTACAATCTTTTTAGAAAAAAATATTGCAAAATTTATACATAGTAACTTTCTATGATTATGCTACTACATATTTATAATTACTTTACAATTTTTATAATAATTTTGCTACTTTTTATGTATCTATTTTTAATTTTGTGTCAAATCAAATATGACATAATTCAAATCAATTTAATAAAATGTATCAATAAGTATATGATACGGCGGTTAACAATTTTGAAACCAACCCTAATCAATTGAAACTATCTGAAAAATTTTAGTTAAGGTCGATTAATGTTGTTGTACGGTTTGGAATGAGTAAAAAATATGGCAAATTTTTAGGTCACAGTTAAACTTGATTTTAGAAGTGCTAACCGATTTTAATCAGAACCAACTAATACTTTGCATCTACTAAATACAATGGTGTTGTTTCAGTCCCAAACATTAACCCAAATCAGATAACCTTTGCCTAAATCAATCATTCTTCATATTGATTATCCTTCATATCTTAGCAAAACCAAGTCCACCTTTTCTTTGTTGACGATTGTCAAAATCAACAAAAACAACGCTAAACTTCCAAAGCTAGAAGCTAGGGTGAGTCAAGTCACACCCACAGAGATTAGTGAATATCTTTAATGTATTCTTAGCCAAAAAATAAGGGCTAAGATAGCTAATTACTAATGAAAATTTAAAATAAACACTTCAAATGCATGAAAATTAGAATCAAAATTAAAGGAAGATTTAATAAAGAAATACTCAACCCAAGGGATTCTCGCTGCCAATTCAATGGCTGATCCTTGATATTCTTGTTTTATTCCTAACTTGATTGCTTAGCCAAGGTATTAATTAAGCCTAACACCTAATTAAACCTTGCCAATTTCACCTTAAAATAATTAACCAAGCCTAACACTCAATTGATATTTATTGTTAAGTCAAGTGAAACCCAACACTTTACCTAACTTAAAGGTAGCATTAAGCACTAAAACCACTAAGTCTAATTAATTGAATTAATCTGTAGTAACCCAATTAACCACCCTTGATCCCCTAGGAATATTGAATTGCCCCAACAACTTATCAAAATCCTATTACTACTTCATAGCCAAATAGCCATAAGCAATTGGATTTATCTATGGAAATTTAGCTAGCATAAAACTACTATGAACAATTGATCAATTGGCCATTTTAACCAACCATTCATAGTAATTATAGATAGTAAGAACATAGAATTAAGAGAACTAAATTAGAAACAATTGAACAATTAAAATAGGTTTCACTATCATACAAGAATAGGAGCAAAATTTCCTTTGGAATGAAGTAGAATTTAGCTACACATCAAGAGCAAAATAAAATACAAAAAAAGGAAAAGAATAAACCTAATTAGATAGATAGAAGCTCGCCCTACTAATGCTCCTTTCCTCCAAAATTCAAAGTTAATACAAAAGTAATGTAAAAAATCCTAAACTAAAGGCTCAGCTAGCTATTTATAAGCTTAATGTACTACCTTTGAGTTAGGTTATGGTTTCGGGAAGGAAAGGGCCCTTTTTGAATGTGATGATCTTAAAATAAATGTAGTTCTATGACTTAGCTTCCCATTGATCATAACATTGCATTAAAATATGGTCTCTAGCCCAAATTATCGACTAAATACCAAGACAAACTTTCTAAGCAGTCTAACTCATAATAAATTTGATCATTTAAGTTCATAGCCACTTAATTAAGTCAAAACGATGTAATTTTCTCTCAAGCTCTTCATGAAAGATGTAGACTTGAGTCTTAGCTAACCAATGGGCTTAACTTTGTACTAAAATGACCTTTGGAACTTCACTTATGATCAAAATATTAGGTTAGCCTCTAGATCACAACACTACACTTTACTTCATCTTCTAGCTCTATTTGACCTTTAAAACGTCTAAACTAAGCTTTGGACTTTGTTGACATTTTTAGTTATTCCTCTTGGCTTTTGAAAGACATAAAAATCACCTAAAACTAACATTTAGAACTCTAGATATGCCTAAAATCCTAAAATATCTTGAAATAGTGTAAATTTACCAATTAAATTCAATTAAAAGGAAAAAACTTAGCAAACCACAAAATTAATCCCAACTGTCTAATTAAGCACAAAAACATAACAAAAGACTAAGTATAAAGAGATATAAATTATGTTCATCATTCATCGATCCTCTATCCCACTAGCTCTAGTCAGATTCTACAAGTACTTCATAGTTAAAGGACGAGTTTGAGCAAGCCTAGAATCTTTTTAAGTACTATGAGGTTGTAACTTATGAGTGCAAAGTGCTGGGCATCCCCAAATCTTCCATCAATGTAATTCCCTCAATTCTTCATTTCTTTTTGGTTTCTTCAATGTTTAGTTGTGATTGTACTTTTCAATTCATTTAATGTTCTACTTGTTTTATTGTTTCTAAGTTAGGAACTGAAATGTTAGCTTGTTAGGGTTTTGTTAGTCATAAATTATATTTTATATAATCTATTTAATATTTGTGATTTGTTTAATATTTGATATGTGATTGCCTGATTGGTTTGTTTTTCTTATTTCTTTGTAGTAGATTTTTTTTTCTTTTCAATCAAATTTGCAAAATGAATATTATTTAGTTTTTCTATGCATTTTCCATTTTGTTCTTCATTTAAATCAAATTATTAGCAAAATAGGTAGCAAATTTATTTTATTTGTTTTAATCTTCATTGTGTTCACGTGCTCTACCTTGCAAATTAGAATTTAGTGTATACAAAATAATTGAACAATATAAACTATTTTTTTTGCTATTTTAATCAAATCAGTGGATTTATTTAATTTTGGTCATATTGCTACATTTTGTTCTTCATTCTTACGTGATTTTGCTTATATTTTCATATGAGCTATGTGATAAAAAATGCATCAAAACCACTAAATTAAGATAGAATCATTTTGGATGAAAGCATTTCAGGCCTAATTAGCAATTAGGTTGTTTGATTACTACACAATTGATAAATAATTTGCTCTTGTAGGTTGTGTAAATAATGAACAATGTTTGCAATTCTAGATTACTTATATCAATGAATGCCCAATCTGAGGGACATGGTCTAGATCAAGCACTTGCTATTAGGGATGGGAATAGGAATGTGAATGGAAATGGTCCAAATGGGAATGGTGGTAATGCTTCATGAAGATGGCCGATTTGGAATTATTTCAAATGAGTAAATGATGGAAAGCTTAAATGCAAGGGTTGTGAAGTTGAGTTTGCAATGGATGCTAGGAGGAATGGGATAGTAACATTGGTTTATCACCAAAAGAAATGTGGAGGGCCCGGTGTTTAGTAGTTTACCATGGACTAAGTGTCTTTGTTTAGCAATTAAGCTGAGTGTTTACTATTTAGTATGAAAAATGTGTAACTTAGAAACTTTGTCTTGAGTTTAAGTTTTCAAAAACTATGTTTTTAGTTCAAGTTTATATAATGGATTAATTGTGCTTCCAAATTGTGAAATGAATGCATCACTTATTTCATTTACTATTACTTAGTTTGATGACTTATTCACTTATTTCGTTCAGTTAGCTTGTTTAATTACTTAAATTTATCCTTAATGAGGTGTTCAAGCTTACATTATGTTCTTTGATCTTTAGGTTTCATTCCATAAATGAAGCCTAATGATCCATTTGTTGGTGAGGCAGTGTAGCCATTTGTTATCAGTTTAAGTTCATCCAACAAGCCTCTTACTTGTCCAAGTAAAAGTGGTAAAGCCATTACCGCTAGTCCAAGTTAGACACCTGCTACTATTGTTATTGAACCAAGTCTAACTAAGAAATGTTATGCTATTCCAGCTGAAAAAGAGAAAGCCATTACTACAAGTCCAAGTCAGATGCTTGCTAATACTGCTATTGAACAAGTCCAAATGAAAAGCCTTATGCTACTCCAATTGAGAAAGGCAAAGCCACTTTTGGTGGTTCGAAAGAAAGAAAGAAGGTCACACAAAGGAAGCTAGATGTTAACAATAAGCCGAGATTAAGACAAGAAGAAGGTCACGTGCATAGGATCACTTGTAAAGAGTGTCAGATGATGAGGTAAGTGAACCTATTGCCGAGTGCATTCATTGCGGAATCAGGTTCTTGTGTGATAGTATAGATCATGAAACTTCAAACCTAGTAAAAAAAATTAGATTTTCAAAGGAAGTCTAGTAGTAAATGATTAGCTAGTTCTGTTTCCCATGCTTTTGACTTGAAAAAAAGTAAAAAAGGTATAAATGTTTTTGTCATATGCAATAACCAACCTTTCAAGGTTGTGGAGGAGTTTAAGTTTAAATACATGTGTAAAAGGCCTTGCACAAAGTTGGTTATGCCTTCTAGGCATATAGTAGCTTGAGATTGTTATAAGTTCTATTTGGAAGAGAAAGTTAGACTCAAGGCTTTATTGAAAAGTGATTGTGTGAAGGTGTGCCTAACTACTGAATTACATGACTTTAACTACTCACTTCATTGACAATGAGTGAAACTTGCAAAAATGCATTTTTAACTTTTGCCTAATACCAAACCATAAGGGTGAAATAATAAGTAAAACATTGAGGTTTGTCTAAATGAATGGGGATTGAAGCATGTGTTCACCATCATAGTTGACAATGCGAACACCAATGATAGAGAAATAACATACTTAAAGAATAAGGTTAAAAATTGGAATGGGTTGGTGTTGGATAAGGATATGTTACACATAAGATATTATGCACACATTCTCAATTTGGTTGTAAATGAGGGCTTAAAAGACTACCATGAGTCCATTTTTGCTATAAGGCATGCTGTGAAGTATGTTAGGTCATCTCTATCTAGCCTAGCCAAGTTTAAAAAGTTTATTGAGGCTGAAAACATCACTTGCAAGGGCTTAGTGTGGCTTGATGCTAATACTAGGTGGAATTCAACATATAGAATGCTTGAATTAACTGAGAAGTTTCAAAAGGCTTTTGAGAGTTTGGAAGAGGATGATAAGGACTTCCAATCATATATTCAAGAAGGAAGTAAAGATGCTCTTCCAACTAATGAGGATTACAAAAATGCAAGGGCTTTCACCAAGTTTCTTAAGATCTATTTTTATATGACTTTAGCTTTGTCTGATTCATTGTATATGACTTCTAATTTTGTTTACACTCATCTTTCTCTTGTGCAAAGTGAAATAAAAAACAAAAAAACTAGACTTTAATTCAAAATTATGATTCCATCTTGTATATCATAACAACTTAAAAGAAGGTGAAATATGACAAGTATTAGGAAAAACTTGAGACCAAGAACCCCATCATATTTATCACAAACACCCTTGACCTAAGATACAAATTCACCTATATTTTATGGTCTTTTACTGACATTTATAGAGAAATCCTTACTAAAGCTATAGTTAAGAGAGTAAAAGAGTCAAGTAAGAATATATGATTAGTATGTAACTAAATATGGGTAGCCTGCTACAAATGAAAAAGACAAACAAGGGTTGCAAGGAGAGCCATCAAGTTTAAGGGAGCAGCCAAGCCTTAAAAACTATGCTAAAAAAACAAGAAATGCTACCTTCATTACACATTTGAAGAAAAAAGATACAATTGAGGCAAAAAATGAGATAGAAAGGTACCTCATTAAGCCATGCATTGATCATGAAGGTTATAATTATGATGTCTTGAGTTCATAGAGATCGAATGCATCAAGATTTGAAGTGCTCTCTAAGATAGCAAAGGATCTATTGGTTGTCCATGTTTCCACAGTTGCTTCTGAATCTACATTCAACACGAGGGCATGTATTGGATGCATTTAGGAGTTCTCTCTCTTTAGAGATAACAAAGGCACTTATTTGTACTCAAATTTGGTTGAAACCTATGAAGTTTGAGTTCCAAGACATCAACATTACTGATGATCTGAAAGACTATGAAGAGATTTAGAAAGGTAAGTTAGTATTTGCAAATTTTAGATATGTGTAATATGTTCTCTTGTTTCTTAGGTTTATTTAATTATGTTATCAATTTTGTTTCCATTTATTTAGGGTGGTGATTGCTAATCAAGGTGGAAATGGAGCTAGTACAAGTACTAGAGGAAGTGATAAGGAGAATATGCAAGAGTCACAGCCCATGACTTTTGACTAGAGGTCAATTCATTTTCACTAAATTATGAAATTGTTTATTTTAACAATCTTCAATTTGATTTTTTTTTTCCATCTTTACAGGTTTCTACAAGTTAATGGTGCCTACCTATTTTGGTTGGCAGATGAGGCACCATTTACTAGAAATGGATATCGATAAGCCACTTGCAAATATTTTGATTTTGGATAAACTTTTGTTCATAATGTAGTCAAGCTAACTTTGTTTTTGGGTGTTGTTAGCCTAGTCTTAGGAACTAGTAGTATATAGTAGCACACATTCACAAATTTAGGCATTAAGCTTGCCAATGCCATTAGTACAATTTATGTGACAACATCATGATATAGGACAAGTCACAAGACAATGCAATTACACATTCTCAATTTACAATTGCTATTAGCACAATTGGTGCTATTTTGTATTCAGGTGGTTCTTTTTTAGGGATAAATAAATTAATGAAATAGGCAAATTTCAAACTTTGAATTCATGTTTCTCTAATGTTTTATGAGTTTATTTAATGAATAAAAGTTACTACTTTTATCCTTAATTTTTTACACTTTAGCATGTTTAAATTTTTCATTGTTCATAATTTTTTATTGTTCAAAATTATCATGCTAAATATGCTATTAAAGAATTAAAAAAAGAAGATTCTATTAACAGATTTGTATATAGCTCAATAATTAACCACATGTTAGCCTTTAAAGGAGATTGTTAGCCTTTAGGGGAGATTGTTAGCCTTTAAGGGAGATTGTTAGCCTTTAAAGGAGATTGTTAACCTTAAGGGTGAAATTGTTTAGTTTAAAGAAA
>JANHAO010001743.1:0-31496 GCA_026873985.1 Saraca asoca
GTGTTGCTTACTGGTGTATCTGCCATAGGCACATTAAGAGCTTCCATGGTTCCGCATAGATATCCATGCTCAAGGTCACATCCTTGTATTCTGACATTTACTCTCCATGCTTCATCTTTTTGTAAATTAGATACATTCTGGGTGCCAGAGAAGGCCTGCAAAATAAAAATGTAACAAGTACAAGTTGGATATTACAATCCATGCAGCAAGATAGATTGATTGAAGATGCAAACTCTAATAGTCGAATTCAATGGCATAGAAGTTCAAGTATATCCATTAATAAGAGGATTTTCTAGCAGCCTCTCTCCCATTTACCAGTCTCAAGTCCTCAACCCAAAAAGGGAAGAACAGAAAACCAAAAAAATGGGGGCAAAAGTCATTTAGACAACAATTCAATCAGTAGCCCCTGCACATAGCAGTTAAACTAATATAGATAATGAGAAATTAATAAATATCCAGTACAACAACATCATCAAGCATGTAATTATTGGAATATGAGCACTCTATGACATCCTAAGCCACACTGCATGTGATCTGCATAGCACAGCTGATTGATTCAGCTTCAGAGAATCCAGAATTATGGACATTACAAAAGAGAGAAGAAAAGAAGAACCCATAAATTTTGAACAAAATCCCTATTTAGTAAACAACTTGTTTGATTCCCTTAACTGTTCTTCACAATTCTCCTAAAGTAGTAGCAAAACCAAAATAAATAACCTGCCCAACCCTGAGAAGTGTACAAGCTTGGAACGAAGGCTGCCCTGAACTTGCATCTGCACAAATAATCAAACTAATAAGAAATTCAAAAACAAAATAGCATTAGGAAATTGAAAGAGAAAATCTTCCCTAACTGCAATTAGTGGTTAAATGAAGAGGAAAAAAATCAAATACAGAGATAGAACAAAAAATACACAGAATATTCAAAGCACTGCATGAGCATGCAAAAACCGATAAGTTAAAAAAAAAAAAAAGTAAACAGATAAAAAGTAAAGCATCCCTGATTGCAATTTACAGAGAAAATTGAAGACCATCGATGAAGGCGAGTTACCTGAAACCTGAGAAGGAGTAGAGCTCTCTAATACTCTCACCGGCATTTTGAAGATGAGATTGAAGATCGAAAATGCAAAGAGAGTCCGTGGAAAGAGCAAAATCGCGCAGACAACAAAAACACGGGCAAATCAGGGGGGTTCGGGTCGGGTGACGTGGTTTGGACTGAATATGTGCGAGCACCTATGAATTAAGCCCCATTTGCCTAAACTTATAAACTGCCAAACAACTTTAACTAGTGCTTTTACGCCTCGTGGACCACAACATGACAAGATGGGGAAAATTACACTTGACCGAGAAATGATTTTGTCCTTTCATTTACTTAATTTAACGTGTTTTTAAGTGTTAAAATTTATTCACATATAATTTTTATTGTTAACACTTTACTCATTTAATAGAATTTTTGTCCAAAATATAACGAAAAAATCATGTACTTCAGATTGTCCCGATTGTTCCAAAATTTATACCTAATTTGAAATTAATTGTTATAAACAGTTTAAAAAAATTAAATCTTAATAATAGAATTTCCTTCTCCTTCTTGAAGTTAAAAGGAGTTAAAGAATAAAATAGATGCTCTAACCTATTTCTATATACCATGTGAACAATCATGACAACTTTAAAAGCTTAAATAAGGCCACAAATTTAGTATTCAACAATATAAATAAATAAATCCTTATATTTCTACTCCAAATAATTATTTGTTACAAAAAAATTAAAAAAAAAAACCTTCAATAGTACTTGATGCAAACATAGAGCACAATGGAGAGAAGAGAAACATCAGCTTCTCCGACACCCTGAATGTAAAGTCTTTGCACGATATAATACTACGAGTCTATGGTAGAATCTTTAACTTCTTTTGCTTTGACAAATTAGAGTTAAGGGTTTTTTTGAAAATTTGTTTCAAATTAAGTTTAGTTCTGAGAAAATTGAGGGTGATATGAAGTATACGCATTTACACATGCTCTTTCTATTACATTTTGGATGGAAAAAATATTTAGTAGGAAAAATGCTAATGGTGGAAACCACAAATGAATATATTTCAAGAGCTGAAAACATAAACTATTTAAGTAAAAAAAAGGCAAAACCATAGGTGGGTAAAGTGTAATTTTCTCTCTATAATATTATCCATTGTTGGATACATGTTTTGTAAGCAATTGAATAATGTAACATTGTCCTATCAATTGTGTGTTATCTAGTTTGTTTATAACATGATAATATTAAGACAAATTTGGTTCAACTTATAGAAATGGAAAGTGGATTGAATTAA
Source organism: Saraca asoca (assembly GCA_026873985.1). NCBI lineage: Eukaryota > Viridiplantae > Streptophyta > Magnoliopsida > Fabales > Fabaceae > Saraca > Saraca asoca. The sequence goes on from JANHAO010001743.1 coordinate 2,315, forward strand.
ATAAGGATGAGGGATATTTGGTTCAATTTGCGGAAATGAAAAGGGGATGGAATTAAATAAGGATAAGTAAGGATAATGGTAACTATTATTTTTTGATTTCTTTGGTTTAGTAAGAGAATGTAATAACACTATTTATGATTCCCTTTCTTATTATTTGGTTGGTGATAGTTAATAGCAATGGATAGTGGTTAATGGTGGTAGACGGTTGTCAATGATGGTTCGTGGTGGTAAGCGATGGTAGGTAATAATAGACAATAGTCAACAATGATGCACAGTGACCTATAACAATAGGTGATTGTAAATGATGATCAATAATAGTAGGTAATTGTGGATAATAGTCAATGATGGTAATAAAAGGTAATGGTGGGCAATGGTCAATAATGATAGGTAGCAGATAGTGGAAGACAATTATCAATGGTGATAATGATGTTAGGTGGTGGTTAATGACAGAAGGTGGTGGTGGATAGTGGTCATGGTGATAGTGGTGGTGATGGCCAGTTGTCAATGACAATAGATGGTGGTAGGAGTTTCACAAGCTGAGAGAATGAGAGAGAAAGAAAAACGTTTTTTGTTTCTAATGAATAATGTTTTCCAAAACCTTATGTGGAGGAAGGGTACCAAATGAGGGAATTCATTAAATTTAAGTATCGATAACTGATCCACTACATATAAACTAGGCATTTAGTAAAGGAATTATTTTTTTGATTATGTTATCAACCTCTAAATTTTCCAGCCAAATGCCCTGTAAAATTATTTGTTTAGAAACAAATGCTCTTCCCCTTAAAAACACTTATTCACCACAAATATATATTTTTTATTTTTTTTAATTTTTAAAATTCAAAAACATTCATTTTTATTTTTAATTTATTACAAAAGAAAATAATTTCATCAAAGCAAGAGGAAGACTTACATTTGCATCAAATCTAGGCAAGAGAGAGAGAGAGAGAGAGAGAGAGAGAGAGAGTATATGGACAAAAGGGAAAGAAAATATTTACTCCTATCCTATCCAATCATAATAAGTCTTAAAGGATAGAATAAATTTATGCTAAGTTGACCTGATAAAATGCACTAACTTGATTAGATTATTTTATTAGATTGTGCACCAAATACCTGTTAAGAGCTGATAATATTTATTTATATTATCACATTTTTCTTATATGGTGTGACAAACATCCTCAAAGTATAAACGAGATGTTTAGCTTAACTTATACTAATAGCTTAACAAATATCGTAAGCCCATTTGAGCTTATTTTTACAAGCTACTCTTTAGAGTATACAAAATTAAGCTAATGCGAAAAGCTCATTTAAACCTGGGCGAAAACTATAATTATGAATTTTCTTGACAAAAAGGCCCTTCATAGAAGTGCATAAGCTTGTCCATTATCTTTTAACAACACAACCACAATGGTTAGCATCCATGTCTTGATATTTAATATGGATCCAAAGTTGGCTAATGATAAATTCTATTAGACTATTGGTGCTTCCTCCAATCTTACTTTCTTTTTTCATTTATATTTATAATAGCAATACTTATTTCAATTGTTTTTCTAGTAAAAATTTGCTCAAAAAACAAATTCTTAATTTTTGATTAAAAGTTATAGCTATGCAATAGTAATGCTACCTGAGTCAACTAGTTTTCTACCACACTTGTAAACAAAACAAAATTTGAATTCCAGAGTAATGGACCAGTCTGGTCTGATCCAAGGCACTCTCTAACTCCATATTAACTACCTATTGATGTGTTTGGCTCACCTAAAACTCCTAGACTCTGGTATTAGTGAGAAGTTACATAGGATGCACAATATATAGTAAGAGTTATATTGGTGTATACAAATAAGCCAATTCCCATATCCATTTCTAGCCAAATCACCATATTTAACATGCCTAGGATTTTCCAAAGAACTACTATCGACTTAAATTTAGTAGTGTCATAGGGGCATATTCTCATTTCATCAACTGTGTTAGAATTTAGAAGAGGATTAGGGTCATATTAAACAAATTGGGCTCTTGTAGCATCTCTTAAAAGAGGAAGGATGGATTCAGGTTTAGAATTATAATGCAGAGTTAGCCAAATTTCTCTTCCACTAAAGCATGTTTGTAGTAACCCTTTCACGTAAGCAAAATTAAAGGAAAAAACGTGTCTTTTAAGTACCTTGAGCTTCCAAACCTTCCTCCAAACTAAAGAATAAGGATATCCTGATTGTAATTTATAGAAAAATTGAAGAATATTGATAAATGAGAGTTACCTAAAATCTGAGAAGGAGTAGAGCTCCTTAATGCCCTCACCAACATATTAAAGCTGATATTAGAGATTGACAATGCAAATAAAGTTTGAGAAAAGAGCAAAATTATGCGAGCAACAAAAATAACTAACAAATTATAAGGACTGAGTTAGGTGAGGTGATTTGGACAAAAAATGAACAACCTCATGCAGATTAAAAATGATTAAGGTTTTTGTCTAATTCGATAACAAAACTTATAAAATTTTAATCTGCAACCACAAGAATGCATAGTCTATACCGAATTTACCTGTAGAATAGGATTCATATGAGGTAGTTATGACTTGTTATGATGACACACCAATTTTAAACTTATTATTTCTTTTTAGTCTAAATTGGCCAATTCGATAAATGAAATTAAAGATAAAATATTATATACTCTTCTCTAATTTGAATCATGTGTGATTTATTTCTTGATTTTGAAAGTGTGCAATTAACCTCTATACTAAACTCAATATACAATCAATTCATTATTGTTGCTTATTAGTTAAATTTAATAGAACTATCATATGGCACTTAAAAGATTCACCCTCAACCTTGTAAAAGACCCCAACCCCATTGAACATGATGAAACAAGCTTTTTAACTATTGTCATTGCCTTGCTTTTATTCATCTATCTCTATGTGGCTTGTTTGGCTATATAACAATAAAGTACAATTATACTCTAAAAGTTTAAAAAAGAGAGGAGGAAGAAGCTTTAGCAATCAAAGTTAAAAATTTCCTATCTTTTAAATTTTTGTTTGTTCTCAAACATCATAGTTTTCAAACTTTGACCTTTCTTTATATTTTTTTTCATTTTTAATTCAACGCTCAAATCAAATTAAGGCTTTGCATATGCAATAAGGAAGCTGCAAAGTTAAGTTCTTAGCCTATTAGGTGAATACAAATTTGTATATTGCTTGGAATTATGAAAAGCTTATTGTTGATCACTATTTTTTTTCAAAGTGGTACCTTCTTATTATTCCCACATTAAAATTGTGAAGGAATTTCTTAAATTTAATAATGCACTTGTGATTGGATATAAGGTTAATGAATTCCATAAAAAAAAAAAGTTAATGGGTGTTTGATCAAAAGTTTAAAGGGCTAGGTTTGATCATTAAAATGAGTGTGATGGACATAAGAGGATTTGTTTAAACAATTTAATAGATAAATAATAGTAGTGGGTTATTAGTTGCACACCGGATAAAGTTCACAAGGTCAATTGTATTCTAAGTAAAGTTTAGAGATAAATTGCGCACTTATAAAAGTTAGAGAATAAATCATATATGATTTAAAGCATAAAAAGGTTTATTGTATTTTACCAAATAAAAATTAAGGTTTTCTTTTAGCACTACTTTATTGCATATATATATATATATAAATATAGTCATAGTATCATATAGGAAATTACATGCTGAAAAAAGCAACTCAAGCTTTTTATAACATAAACCTTGCAATGCTTGGTTTGGAATGGAGATAGTAGATATTGGAGGGAGAGAAACATCTTTAGGCTTTCAAATCATTTGTTGTGTCTGACTTTGGGAATGATGGGATAGGGAAATAATATGCAAATGGTCTCATATAATTGTTGCCAAAAGAGAAAAAATTCTAATGAATAAGTGTTTTTTTAGTCATATTCCTTGTTTTTAACTATTTTTTCCTAAATTCTTTCATCCATATTTAATTATTCAAAAAATAGAATTACAATTATTCAATAATTTTCTATTAATTTCAAATGGTTATAAATGATTTGTCGAATTTTGTTCACCCTCTAAAACATAAATTTCATTTTACTTTTGGGATATGACTTTAATTGAAACATGTAAGATAATTGATTTTGATCAAACCATTATATAGCATTAGTTACATTAACTGCTATAAATTGACATTTTATTATAATTTTTAGGTTTGTGCATGCTCAGTAAACGTAAGTAACGTCCAAGCCAAAACTCACTCATGAAGTAAACACATCGTCAGTGCAAGATCCATCAAATTTAGGATCATTCTTCCTTAAGTATTAAAATATATTGCAAGTTTTTTAAATTTTTATAAGAGCTATAATTTTTTATACAAAATTTTGAAATTTTTCATAAAAAAATTAATGTCATATATATTTTGCGAGTAACAGGTAAGCAAAAAGTTATCACCTTGTGTAAAGTTATAATTGCTACACTTTTAGTCTCGTAGTTTTGGCTAAAATTATACTTTCATTGCCTTCTTTTTAATTTGAATACTGTTACTCTCTTATTATTATTTTTTTAAGATAGCAATTGGGTTCTACTATCCATCTCCTATTAAGAAATGGATAGGAAATGCTAACATATACTTATTTAAATTATATAACATTTTATATTATAATTGATTTATTTCCATATGATTTTTTATTTTTTTGCTCTCTTCTTTATTTTTAAATAAGCTTTATTTTATAAATCTTCTAATTATTTTCTTATCCTTTTTTTTCTAATCTAATGGAGCAAATTCTATTACCAGATAAAAAGTTTTTTTTTTTTGGCATGTGAGGAGGGAACTCGAATGAAAGGAGATAGTGTCATTTTTTAAGCTTCGAACCATGAAGGGAGGGAACACATGCATTGTGGTTGGGAGATAGAGGAAATTATGAGTGAGTTGATGAATTTGGTGATGGATTGATCCTGAGTGTTTTGATGAATTTAACTTTATTTGTTGCAATTATGAATTTTCTTCCTTAAATTATAGTTGCAAGGAATTAGGGGCTGTAGTTCTATGCTAATTTCTAATGTTTTGTAAGCTTTATTTTGAAAAAAAATCTTGTTATAATTGTAACCTATGATGGTTTTAATGAAAATTACTATTGTTAAATTATTGTCTATTTGATTGTGTTCTATTTACTTCCTAATTTGTGCAAAATAGATCTACAAATTTGTTTATTTTGCAATACATCGTGTCTTGCATTAAGAATTAATGTAATTGCATTGAAAAATAATACTAAAAACTGAATTTATACTACAAGCTGAGACCAAAACTTTAGTGCAGAATTTCCTATTATAATAGAACAAAATGAACTTTACAAATGGTACAAAACTTCATGTTTAATTGCACTAAAAAATGCATTATAAATTATACATTTGTCTGGGTTAGTTATATGATCTTATTAAGTCATGATAAGCGGTAATTTGACAATATCTGTAATTACATTTGACATAAATTTAGCAAAATGACAAAAACAAGCATAAATTCACATTTGATACAAGTTCATTAAAATGTCACTAAAAAACAACATTTCCGACTAAAAAAATTATATACATTAAAGGTCATTAATTCATATTTTTGTTATTGGAGGTTTTCTACTTGCTAACTTTCTTAGTGCTACTCATGGTGGATGCTAGTTGAGAGTAAAAGTTAGGTTGGGATGATGTAGATTATGTAGAACCACAAATAGAATGGGATGAAGCAAACTCTATAGAAGCACCACCAGGATGAGATGTGGCAGTTTGTGTAACAGGATTTTTCCCTTTTGCCTTTGCAATTAGGGCATTGCTTTTGCATTTTCCATTTGACTATTATGGGTTATCTAGCTTAAAGTTAATTCCTATCCCCTTTAATCCCTTTAGTTTTTGCCTATGTTTCATAGATATAAAAAGATCTTAATTAATATGATTATTAATGCACAATTATAATAAGTAAAAGAGACTTTGTCTTACTTTGATTAGTTATAACCCTATCAGCATGAGTCTTGCTCTTGCATGTCGTCATATTATGTCCAACCATTCCACACCTGTGGCATCTAACATGATAATTGTTATGAGATAATTTGCTATGATTTTTTGATTCATCATTATCTTTGTTTCTTTGACCTATCAAGATGCCTCATCAATTATAGGGTATTATTGGCTCATGGTTGGTCTTAGGCCAAAGTTTAAGACCATTTGTTAGATGTATCATAGGTTACCATATATATTTCTTCTTGTAAAAAACATTTTAGTTAGTTGCATTGAGTGAATTAAAAATTGAGCAAAGTACAAAAGTATACCTATACCACTGGTAGACAAAATCCTCTAGTTTAATATTATTGTATGTCATAGTTGCTACTAAGTGACAACATGGAATACCATTCAAATTCCATTTCCTACATAAGAATGTCCTTTTAGTCAAGTTAACTACATGTCTATTTAGACTCTTTATGACTTGAAAGATGGCAAATTGTGCATTTTCTGACCATTCAGGAGTTTACAAGCTGTTTTTGATCTTGGTTTTTCCTAAGATATTCATTATTTTAGCCCAAATTTCCTTACAATACCTATAAACACTATCCCTTATCTTTATAAACCTCTCCATTAGATATGTTCTAATATCATCTACCATTTGTATAATTAGCTTTTCAATATATTTTAGAATAGTTTTATCAAAAACCTCACATATATTGTTAATATGTAGGTTACACTTGTATGCCTTAGTCTATATTTTGGGATGAAATTTGTTCATATATACCTAAACCTTATCACTTAACAACTTCATCTCCTTTATAGCAATTTTAAACTCTGGTACAGTAATTACTTTAGTAGCATTCCACATGGCTTGATTCAATTTGGAACCAGGATGTTTTATTTTGAAGTTTTCACATAAATGCTTTATATAAAATCTGTGCTCAACACCTGCATTCAAAGTGTCTAATGTTGGTATAAGGCTTTGAAAAAAAAGAAAAAGTGTAAGCCATACAACCTGTACTTTTTTGACTTAAAGTAAGGACAAAGCAAAAATAGTTCTCTTATACTAAAGAGACAAATCAATTAGCCAAGTAAACTTATCCAGGCACTTAAAAGAGCATGTAAATGATTCTTTAACACCAATTGCATTGACTATTCATAGTTCTTCTGGCATGAAGTTTTATAATACAAATTGTAGACTACAACAATGTAGAGAGTTCTTCAATGAAGTGAAAAGAAAACTATGATGCAATATTATGTAAAATACCTTATAAATCTCAACTATGAAATTCCAATAAACCAAAACAAAGTATTAATTAACTATAAAAAAAAATATGTTGATATGCATGCAAAATCGAGAAGGCCTAGCTTTTGGTTGCTTCAAAGTTTGTGAATTTAAACTCATAGACTAAATAACAATTGGCCTTAACATTGCACAGCCAAACAAATAACCCAACAATAAAGACAAGCTTCTTGTAATCACTAAGGATAAAATCTAACACCATGACAAAGGGAGAAAATGAAGAACACAAAAATAATATAATAGCCTAAAATTCCACAATCCACATTGAAAAAGACATATTAATTAATTTTAAAAAAATATATAATGTATTAGCACTTATGTATTTAGTAGATATAAGGTACCTTTTGCTGATCACTTATGAAACCCCAATTATGTTTAGATACAAACCCAATATCTTTTATTACCTTGGCCACAACCCATTGCCAAGTTTCCTTTACCTCTAGCTCCACTACTACAAAAGCTATTGGCAATATCTAATTGTTCGCATCTTTCCTAATAGCTACAAGTAGCCACCCACCAAACACACCCCTCAAGAAACAGGCATCCAACCCTATTATATGTCTTAACAAATGCAATCTTGCATCGTTCCAAACATACATAAAACCTTTGAAACATTGATGCTAAACCTTTCCTTTGTCTATCCACCATAATGAAAATAGAACTTCCTTTGTTACTTCTCTTCAATTCTTCTGCATATCCCTTCAAATTTATATACTGATAATTTTCCTTTCTTTTTGTACGGTAAGCCTATGCCTTAGTTTATGTAAATTCTATTTAGTCCTTACATCAGACTAGATGCTCTTAGTACTTATTGTAGGATCTTCCCTCAGCTTATCCATGAATTTCTTAGCAAGCCATGTAACAGTGACTTGTCTATTCTTGAATTGTTTTGCATATGTGTGTTTTGCATCAATTCTCTTCACTTGAAAGCACCTTTTATCTCTACTGAGGCTAATCCTAAGGTAAAAGGGACAGCTTGTAGTACATTTCACTATTAGCTTTTTCTTATCATTTATTTTTTCATTCCAAACATTAACCTTATTTGCCATTATATATTCTATGACAGCATCTTTAGCTAGCTTAAGCGTTGAAAATTTCATACCAATATTAAAGTGAATCTTAGATGGGTTTTTAGGCATATTAAAGTTAGGGAACTTCTGCTTGCCAAAGTCTTTATCTTCATCCGAGCCTACAAGTGTGGTAAGGATATTTGAATCTTCATCTTCATCAACCTAATCAGTTGCAACTGTTGGCCTTTTACGAGAATTTGCTATTGTATTAGCACTAGCATAATGTTGGGATGGTCCTTATTGTGAAGTTAGTTGTTGTGGTAAAACTCTAGCTCAATCAAACTCCTCATCATAGTCATAGTCTTCCAAGCTATTCTCATATTCAGTTTCAACTTCATTAGACTCCTCTTTATAACTTTGATCATTATTATCCTTTCCCTCATTTGAACTTCAACAAGTTGGACTTCTTCTTCCTTTAACTCCTCACTCTAAATTTGCTACCTTCTTTAACTCTTCTTCCTTTGCTAACTCCTCATCCATATGAATTACTTCTTCAACAATATTATCATGATAAGGCAACACCTCCACTTCTTCCACTAGAGGACAACTAACTTCAAGTTCAACATACACTTCAGTTCTAGAATGACTCTTCATTGCACTGCAAAGCTCATGTATACTACTATCTCTTTCAATTGGCTTGAAGCTATTGTCTAGTGACTACTCTAGAACTTTAAAAAATAGAGCTTTATAACCTTGTTACCCATTAAGCTTCACAAACTTCCCTATTTGCATGGCAAAAAACTCATCAAGGTCTAGCTTCTTAATTACATCAATTGATCCTCCAATGAATTGCTTTGTGGGGTTTTTAATAAATTCTCCCCTATGATGTAAATTGATGTCAAAGTTATTCTCTTCTGTAACCCATAAAAAATAAAAAAAGTTTAATTAAAAAAATCTCCTATACAGTGAATAATGTAGTAGTTTGAAATACTAAACTCATATGCACTTATAGCTAACATCTCACATGGGAAAAGTCGTGTAACACATAACCCTAAATAAGCCACTTAAAAAGACAATACCAATATAGGACGACTTTGAAAGTTATTCTAAAAAAATCATTAAAAAATTCAAAAACACCTAAAAACTAACTAAACAGTCATGGAAAGCCATGGTAATAGATTGTAATAACAATAAAATATCCCTAAATCAGCCATAAAAACCATAAATCAATGTTTACAATTTCATAATAAAATAATAAAAAACCTTTTCACAAATGATTGGGAGTAAAGGTCAACATTTACAATTATCCCTTGATGGGGAAAAAAAATACTTGAAGGTATATCTAAGAGGATCAACAAAAATTAAAGATGTGCTTGAGTTGAACATTACTCTTTAATTTCTTTGTGATGTTTGTAATATATTTTGAAATGATAAAGCCACCAAGAAAAAACATTCAATTTGTAATATATTTTGAAATGACGAAGCCACCAAGAAAAAACGTCCAATAACAAAATAATTAGGGTTTAATTAGACTTTTCTTTGTATGTGCAATTCATGTGATTTATTTTGTTTTGTGTTTTTTTTTTATAGTTTACTGATTCAGCCTATTGTCATGTAAGAAAATTGTGTGCCATACAAATGCCACATAATTTAAATAAGTGTCATGTCAGCATTTTGTAACACTTGGAAAAAAATTTGAAATTAAAAATAAAACTAAAATTGAAAAGGGCTAAAGTGAAAAATCGGTAGGGACTAAATTGAAAGATTTTTGGAAGGCTGGGCATTAGTATAAGTTGGTTAAGACTTCAGGGGCCAAAGTGAAAGTCATTGCAAACTTGAGGGCCAAAATGCAAAAAGATATAAATAATTTTATTTATAAATATAGCCGGCCCCCTTCACCGGACAAGCCTCTCTCCAGTTCGACCCTTTTCCAAATGGCTTTCTTCTTCTTTCTCTGGGTTCTTCTTCTCTGTTCACTAGCTTTTCCAGAAACTTCCGAAATCTTCTTGATGCTAGCACATCTTCGGCCTGCTTTCTCAGGTTCCGGCATTAACCCAAGAGCTCTGACGAGTTCCGCTATCATTCCTCTTCTTCGACTGGCTCATCATGCGAGTTCCACCATTGAAGACGTTCGGCCATGGCAGCTTTGGCTATCAGCCGATCCTTGCTTCTTCGGTGAATGATTTATTCTCTTTTTCTAATATATTTTCCGGTTAGGAGAAGCTTATAGCAATTTGGCTTCTTCTTCTCCCCTGTTCTTTGTTTGGTTCAACCAAGTATGATTTCTGGGCCGCCAGCGACGTTCCAGCCAGCGACGAGCTGAGGGTAGCCACTTCGGAACCTTATGAGTAACCTTAGATCATTAGTTTTATTTTGTAGTACTTTAATTGAAAATTGTAAAGAAATTGGTGTAAATGGTTGAAAATGAATAGTGATAAAATTGGGGGATTTCTTGATAATATGATTGGGATATGTTTTTGGTAAAAATAGATACTGTAATGTTTGATGTTTCTTCAAATTTACAATCCATATGTGAGTTGATCCGTATGTGAGTTGATAGTTGTTTTGCTTATATGTATAATTTCTGGTTGCTATCAGGTTTGCTGTGTGCTGAGTGAATTCCAGATTTGCTATATGCTGTATGAATGATGGTTACTATATAAATTTTGAATTAATGTTTTTTGTGTAAATTTTGGTTACTGTTCTGGTTTGCTGTTGGCTATGTGCATTCTGGTTACTGTAACATGGTGGTTTGCTGCATAAAAAGAAAAATCTGGTTTGCTGTATAAGGTCTGGTTGCTGTATAAATTTTATTTACTGTAAGTTCTGTAACTTGGATGTGAGTGAATAGTCTTATCCTTGTAAATGATGTATTATGTTGAATAGTGATTTTATTGAATAATAAAGTAATAATTTCAATAATTTGAAATACTGATGATGATCTATTCTGAGGTATTACTCGTATCTTAAATATGTATTCCTAACTTGATAAGACCCTGGATTCAATGGAAAACTATTGGTAATCGGGTATCATTTACGAATAGCCTGTATGGTTGGGTAATATAGAAAAGAAAATGGTCTGAATGTTAGTAATAGCCCAAGGGGCGGTAATGAGAAATATGACTGTTGAATATAAGTATTCGATACCAGCAATAAGTAAATAGGAAATACTGATAAAGGATAATGTCACGATTACCAATAGAAGGTTCCTTAGAATCCGGCTATTGATATTGTTATTTACGTTTTGAATGAAAAAGGAAATAGAAATGCTTTAGTTAACTTTGAAAATACTTCGATTGATTTAAATAGATTTTGACACTGCTGTTCACGAATACTAAAATTAAAATAATTTATTTAACTGAGGATCCATTGGTAATTCCTTGGCAACCCGCAAGTACACCTGTGTATATCAATTTTGATCTGTAGGAGGAATAAGGGGGATGATCTGACCAGGTTTTGATGCGGTTGGACATGGAGATCTGTTTTTGGTTCCTTGATGGATTCCTTTGGGTCCGGAACCACTAGTTATTCCCAGGAAACCCTCAGGTGCACTTGTGACCACCTGGTGTCTATTAGAGCAATAAGGGGGAGGGTGAAATAAAATGATATATCTGATTGGCATTGTGGATAATAGGGGTGATCTGATCAGTTCTGGTTACCTACTGGAATTATCTGGATCCAACGAATATGTCTTTAAAGAAAAGAAATACGTTTTGGAATATTTTTTGTAATGAAAAAATTATGGATTTATAAAATAGCAAACGTATGTAACAGAAATTGATAAAATAGTAAATATATAGAAACAGTAATTGGTAAAATAATAACTATACATTGTATTAATTTGTGTTCTGAATGGTTAGCAGAATGAATATCTAGATTGGGCCACTACGTGTCTGTTCTACTACTGCGTATGCTTTGCTAGGCATATAGCCTATATTGCTTGTTTATGAAATTTGTATGAATTAGTGTTGTAACCTGGTTGTTAAGTAAAAATATTTGTTGTACTATGCTTGTGATTGAATTCTGAATGCCCAGTAAGTTGTTGATGTCTAGTCTGGACCAATATATATTTGTTTATTTGTTATATAGGTTCTATTGGGCTGTGGCTCTTATTGTGTATTAAAGCCTTAAGCCTAGGCGTCTAGATTATAGGGAAAACTCTATCGGACTTTCGACAGAAATAGTAGTGTAGTTATGAAACAGTATGCATAGTTAGACTTGTAGGAGGTTTCCTATGTGTGACCTTCTACATCGATCACGGACCCCCTGGGCGGGTTGTCCAGTTTTAACGAGAGATGGATGACATGACCCAATTACTAGTATGAGAAAAATAGGACGGTAACATTATTCGAACTAAAAAGATAGGAACGAAATTATAACTTTAACTAAAATTGATAGACTAGAAGTGTATTTAAATCTAAATAATAGTAGTGGGTTATTAGTTGCACATCAAATAAAGTTTACAGGATCAATTGTATACAAAGTAAAGTTTAGAGGTCAATTACACACCTAAGAAAGTTAGAGAATAAATCACATATAACTTAATGAATAAAAAGGTTTATTATATTTTATTAAAAAATAATTAAGACTTTCTTTAACACCACTTTATGGCATATATATATATATATTTATATATATAGTATCATATACATAAGAGGGTGGAAACTATATGTAGAAAAAAACTTTCTATGACATAAACCTTGAAATGCTTGGTTTGGAGCGGAGATAGTAGATATTGGAGGGAGAGTAGCATCTTTAGGCTTTCAAATTTTTTGTTGTGACAGAGGAGTGACGGGATAAGGAAATAGTATACAAATGGTGTCATAAAATTGGGGTTAAAAGAAAAAAAAACTAATAAACAAGTGTTTTTTTAGTTGTATTATCTGTTTTTAATTTGTTTTCTAAAATCTTTCATCTGCATTTCGACATTGAAAAAATAAAATTACAATTACTTAATAATTTTCTATTAATTTCAAATAGGTATAAATGATTTGTCTAATTTACTCAACCATAACTAAAACATAAATTTCATTTTACCTTTTGGATTTGATTTTAACTGAAACATGTGGGATAATTGATTCTAATCAAACCACTGTATACCATTAATTATTTTAACAGCTATAAATCAATATTTTATTGCAATTTTTTTTATGTTTGTGCACGTTCAATAAGGATAAGTAATGTCTAAACTCAAACTCAACAATGAAGTAAGCACATCATCAGTGCAAGATCTATAATTCTTAAGGTAATTCGTCCTTAAGTATTCAAAGAAATTACGGGTTTTTTTTTAATTTTTATAAGAGTTAGAATTTTGTATACAATATTTTGAAATTTTTTCATAAAAAATTAATGTTATATATATGTGTTTTGCAAGTAACAGCTAAACAAAAAATTGTCACTTTGTGTAAAAGGATCAACAAAATGTGAAAACTTTTCATAGAAGATACAAAAATACGCAAATGTACAAACTTGTTTAATCACATACAAGAACATAAGCCTCAAACTAATCTCAAGTTAACACTTTTTTTTTATTGGTAATTACTATATCATGATTTACCTATCACAAATGACATTACCTGCAGTGGAAATACATAAATTTCAAATAAAAACTTGTAAAAATAATCTATCAAAACAATTTCAAAATTTACGTTTGTCTTCTTTTTTTAAAATAGCAGAAATTCGGTTTCCTATCTTGTTCATCAGAGCCTTTAATAAAAGATCACCTTGTTAAAACTTATAATCATATATTTGACCCAAACGATTCGAAATTTTCCATACCATATTTATCTTTGTTTAGGAAGGTGTGGGAATGACAAACTTCCACATTGAAATTGTGGTGTGATATATATGCTTCAAGAAATCATTCACATATAAATTAGTTTTCATCATAATTTCTGAAACACACAAAAATAATAAATCACTAAATGTGATCCGGTAATGAGGGGTTTACATAACATGACGAAGATTTTATATTCAAATTTTCTTGCCATTAATATAAAAGTAAAACCACACACACACACAAATAATATTTTTATCAATGATTATTTCTCAAGTTTGAACAGCAAAATTAACCTTCTCCAGCTAAATAATTAAATATTAAGTCTCACAATAGATTCAAAGATGAAAATTGCTCCAAAGTACTTTTCATCACGAATAATAAAAAAGTTAAAAAATATGAATCAACATTTCAATTTGTAGTTCCCAATAGTTATTACGGTCACAATATTATTATAACGATGTTTTTTGCAATTATAATTTTATTTGTAATGGTTACATTTATTTGTAATTTTATTAATCACAATGTAATTTTAATTACAATTTAGAATCATAATATGAATAATCAGATCCAGCTTCCACGCTATCATGCATGAAGTCATGTGTAAGCTGATTCTTAGAATGCCCAAAACCTAATCTTATTATTTAACTGCAATTGGTGAAAGATGTTGGTATCTTCGATTGTGTAAATAACCTGTGCATACAACAAAAATTTTAATGGTTAATTATAAAATAAAGATAATCAACGAGTTCTTATAGTAAAGTGGAAAAGAAACAATAAAGAAGAATGTGATAACTTGCATGCGAATATCTTGTGGATCAGCACCCAAGTCTTTAAGAACATCGAACGCTATACTCTTGCCTTCATTAAACAGACTCAAGGGCAAATGCTCAGTAGCCACCATTATTAAAGGTTCATCCCCATTGAAGCAAGCTGAAAAGAATATTTATATATATATATATATACATATATATATATATATAAATGAAGGTTAAATTCCCCTATTTTTTTTATATTTTTCATATTCAACTATTAGGTTTTTATAATTTAAAAGTTTTGAATTACTTACTTATATTTATTTTTTGTTTTTAATTAGTACTTCTAGTTATTTTCTTTTTAGGTTGTTAGTAATATACACACAAAATCGATGATTTATTAATATAGTTAAACAATTGATGAAGTGAGAGACATGTAATCTATTCTTTGCTCTAAAAAGTGAAATAATTCTATAAAATACCCTAATTTTCCTTAAATTATTAGCCGCTTAAATAAAAAAAAAGTGTAAAAAGTTGAAGCTACAACAATAAATCTTTGTCCTCATGCGTTATTTTAATAATAAAATCTAAAAAAAAATTCAATTAGGATTGATTAATAAGTATAAGGTATTCATTAATCAGTGTCCTAAGTTTAATTAATTATGTTAAAAATATAAAATTTTCAAAATTCATGTGTTTTTTCAAAAAGTAATGCACATTATTTAATTCATTCTAATTTTTTTTAATTAAATTAAGAATAAATCAAATAAAAATATATAAAAATTTTATATTCCTATTGTCATTAAATATTTCTTAACAAATATCGGGACACAGATTAAAAATACCTTAAATATAAATATTATTTAATTTTTAATTAAAAGTTGAATGAAATTAGATGAGATTAATTTTACATAATAATTTAACCATAAATAAATTTTGGAGATTGTAATTATCACCATAGCCTTTGGCTAGGAGAGATGAAAATTTGATAACTTGATTGACTTTGTGTCATGGGCTAGTACCTCTCTAGTAAAAACCATATGAGACATGAGGCCAACTCTTGGCCAACACGCCAGCCTTGCAATAAATTCGAGCCATACTTGGATAGATAATCGAGGCATCAAGGATTTTATTGCTTATACAACCAAAATTTCATGTGCAACATGTCCGCAAGCTAACACGAGTATGTAGTCGAAGCATTAGTGTATATCAAGTCTCAAAGAACATGCCACACAAGAAGCCTCTAATGTATATCAAGAAAGGACTTTTTAAAAATAAGGAGAATAACAACTCCATTTTATTGATATATGCCTCATTACATAGTTTCAAGTATGTAGAGAGAGTATCTCTAAACTTTACGCTCTGATTCCTAGCCCGAGTTATAGTGTCCACCTGGTCACCGAACGCGCTCCCTTAAAAAACATTCTAAGCAAAACCCTAATAGTAGGAGTAGATATATTTTTTTTGAGTTAATATAAGAACTTTTCTCCAAGCTCCTAAGGGTTCTAATGCGCTATCTCATATGGATGTGAATATAAAAATGCAAGGATCACAACTATATACTTTTTCTACTTATACTGGACAAACGATTGATGTTAAAGAGACACAAATACCTCCAAAACAAGAAAAATTAGGAAAAATAATCTACAAGTGCATTTGCTCTCAAATTTGCACCACAAGGCCTCTTCCTTATACTTGATTTTTACTCTAAGTTTAATATGAAACCGAACATGTTTTCCTATTAAATTGGTTCATAAGGCTGACTTATGCAATTTTCCTGCACTTCAAATGTCAATGCCCTTATTGACGCCTCAATTTGACACAGCTTCCATGAAGGTTTCTTTTTTCGAGTGCTAACTTCTTGAAACTCCATGAAGGTCTTCTATTTGCTCCACTTGAACTTCTTCTTTGACTATTCTTCTTGTCTTTTGGAGCTAACATTATTCAAGAAGTTTTGATGAATGACACCCTTAACCTGACATAGCATTTAGGATCGTCATTAGTCTACTACTCCTTAGCTCCTTTCTTAACTTCCTCTTGGCTCTATCTCTTTTAACTCACACCTTGCACATTTGTTTTCCCTCTACAACTTTAGATAGTTGCCTCTGCAACTTTAGTGTCATCAACGATATTGCCTCTATAGACTTTGTGTTTTACCTTTGTGGGCTTAACTTTGTTGTCCCGACACAAACTCACGTGTCACTATCTCCATAGCTCTTCCGACTCTGTCGCCTTTGCAACTTCACCTGTCCCATTACCTCTGTAGCATTTAGGATGTTACCTCTATAACCTGTGCTTGTCTCACTACCTTTATAGCTTGCAACACACTGTCCCTACATAACTCTTAATTTGACTCGCTATATCTACACAACTTTCGATTCAACTCACTACCTTTGTAGCTTTCGATTTGACTCACTACTTCTTTAGCATAAATATGTGCTACCTCCATAGCTTATGCACCTGCTTGGTATTTTGGATGTCTACTGATAGATAACCCCCACATCCAATGTCCCATACCACTGATGTAAGAGACACAAGTCTCATATCTTGTTCATGCAGAAGTCCCATACCTTGCTCACAAAATATGGTCTGCTCACAAGTCTTATACCTCGCTTAAAAGTCTACTCATGTTAGGTTCGATCAATCCACTGTACTTCTACTTTGCACCTTTCACACTCGATCAAATCCTTATGACCTTTTCTAAATTGACACCCTCGCCCATAGTCCTCATGATCCCTCATAGGTTTGTACGCTGAAGTGCTATCTCTTAAAAAATGATAATGGCTCATCTCCCATGACCTTTATAGCCACTCACTAGTATCATTGCTCGCATAATAACTTCTTCAGTTATCAGTGCCTTCTCTCTTGGCATTTCTCAAGTGACATCCTTCCTTTGAAGACTCCTCTTTCGAGGGCATCCTCATGATGGCTCCCTCATACCAATGGTTTTGATGTGGGTTGAGCATCGAGTATCCTCTACTCAAGCTTGAGTTTCACTTTGCCCATGCATGAGTAATTATGAATCACAAGGTCATTGGTGCAAAGTTTGTCTTATGATTATAGTGCTAGTCTGTTACGCCTTGGGATCATTATCGCTACTTCATTAAACGACTAGCTTTAGCTCACTACTCAAGTATCATTGCCACTTGTCATGCAATTATGATGTGTTAGCTTTCTAGCATCTCATCTTAAATCTTGTAGAATAGTGCTCATTACATACATAAATTGTGCACAATAGATATTTCTTGGATCATCTCATTCCCCTCTGGGTCTACTCTTCTGAGTAAAATTCATGCCTTCTGACATGATTTTGGATTCCTCTAACAAGATTTGTCCACTCAACACATCACAAAAGATGTGTTATCCTGCAGGATAAGTTTACTGTCTATTGTGGCCACACTTTCGCAAGCATGACTGTGACTTCTCCTTCTAGGCTTTGCCAATAGCTAATATGTCCCTTATAGGCATGGTCAAGCTTTCTCCACAAGACTAGGGCTTCTCTCGAGTCTTCCTCTTACTATATAGGCCATTAATTCACTCACTCTTTTGAGTGGTTTACATTTCCTTGAATGTCTACTATGAATGAACGCATAATTAATTCTCCATGTCGTACAACAAGTCTACTAACTTCTAAATATGCTTGCACTTGATGCACCATTAACATTCTATCGAATGTAATATCGTGCACACTAACCCTTGAATTGCTCAAACCTCTTGCACCTTTCTTGGTTAAGATCTTAGCAGCATCTCTTTGTTATTTCCCACGAGTGTCTACTTGACTTACAAGCTTTATATGCTTT
The DNA here is from genome assembly GCA_026873985.1 of Saraca asoca. Taxonomy (NCBI): domain Eukaryota; kingdom Viridiplantae; phylum Streptophyta; class Magnoliopsida; order Fabales; family Fabaceae; genus Saraca; species Saraca asoca. Next base: position 20,900 of record JANHAO010001743.1, read on the forward strand.
CGACTAGCTAAATCTACCCCATCTATAGCCTACTTGATCTGCTTTCTCTAGCATAACTGAGCTCTAATACCAACTTTCATAGACCAGTAGCTCTCTAGCCAAAATTGTATGGTGCACAATGCCAACTCTTAGCCAACATGTTAGCCTTCTAATAAATTTGAGCCATACTTGGATAGATAATTAGGGCACCAAGGATTTTGTTGCCTATACAACCAAAATCCCATGCGCAATATGTCCACAAGCCAACATAAGCATGTAGTTGAAGCATTAGTACATATTGAGTAGTATCTCTAAGCTCCATATTCTGATCCCTAGCTTAAGTCATAATACCTATTTAGTCATCAAGTGTGCTTCTTGAAGAGCATTCTAAGTAAAAGTTCTCATGGCAAGAGTAGATATACTTTTTTTTTGAGTTGACATAAGGACTTTCCTACTAGCTTCTAAGGGTTCTAATATGCTATCTCATATAGATGCGAAGATAAAAATGCAAGGATCGTAACCATATACTTTTCTACTTGTACTATACAAACGATCAATATTAAAAAGATATAAATACTCCCAAAATGAGGAAAATTTGGAAAAATAATTTACAAGTGCATTTGCTCCCAAATTCACACCACAAGACCTCCTCTTTATACTTGATTTTTATGCCAAGTTTCATCCAAAATCGAGCATGTTTTCCTATTAAACTAATTCACAAGGCTTACTTGTGACACTTTAGAATTATAAGGAATATCAAAAACTGGATAAATAGAAGCATTGCCCCTTACAGCTATCTTCTTGATAGCCTTATGTGTATTCTCAATGTTAATTCCTTTAAGATTAAGAATACAAGTAGCAACTCCATTGCTTTCTACCAAGAGCCCTAAAAGAATATGCTTTGTTCCAATGTAATCGTAACCATGCCTTTTTGCTTCTCGGTGTGTTAGTCCAATTGTTTTTGCTACTTTATTGTTCAAATCCTACTTGAACTTGTAATTCATAGTGACAATGGTCTTGGCTTTCGTTATGATTCCAGTGGCCTTTGCTTGTCACTGTGAAGTAGTTGTTGTTATTGAAAAAGGATTGAAAGTAGTATTTAGGGTTAATCTTCGTGGTCCTAAAGTGTGCACCGTTCTGATTGATCCATGACTGCAAACTTTAGCCATTGTTTTCTTCTTCAATATCTATTGTTGTTTTGTGTGATTATTACAAGTTTGATGTGGCTATATATATATATATAAGGAGGTAACTTGGACTCCAAGTTATTCATAATTTTTTTTAATAATAATAATAACAATAGATATAAAAGATAGTTACTTGATGGAGAAGGCAATCAATCAAATTTTGCTTATTATAGAGAAATAAATAAATATGAAAATAATGAAGGTTTGTACACCAATATATCCATTAAATACATTACACAATTTATTTATGAAAGGGAATACGTGTATAAATGTGTATTAAATAGTTATTTTATAAGAATTCTATTTTTTATGTTTTTTTGTTTTACAATAAGACAAGAAGGAAATCAAATAGAAAGAAAATACCACCTAGTATCACACTTATGACCAAAAGAAGAAAAAATACTCCTCAACATAACAACTAAAAGTATTGATAGAATGTGCACTTTAGTACACTGGTGTGATGAAGTAGAGCATGGATGTCTAAGCAAATATTCAATAACTGCTTCATAACAGGCATTTTATGCAAGTCTGATAAGTTAGAGAAAGCTTTCCATAAGGTTGCATCTTTTGCAATAAGAAAACTCCCTTACTTTGATCCTGCACTCTACACAGAAGCTCCTTTAAGGTCAATAACATGCAACCAATCTTATTGTTAGGAACTAAAACATAGTGTAGGGACTAAAACATTCTTTTGATTCAATAATGTTCTTGCAGTTAAAATATCCCAACTTAGCTTTCATAGAAATATCATTACTCTTCTAGAATAGGCAATTTCCAAATATAACACCAAGGAAAATTGGGTTAGTGTATATTACTATACCTTTAAGCAAAAAGTAATTGGTATCCTACTTTAATAGATTATGTTCCTTAAGATGACTCTGTCTAAGCTAGCTAATCAGAGGCCCCTTGAGAAAACATTGGGGTTGACATAACTTGTACACCAACTTCCTTGTTATGGATTGATATAAATTTTTGCTTATTCCAATCCAAATGCTCACCAGCTCTTAGGTCCTTCACTACAACCATATTATTAGGGAGAGAACCTGCATTCTTCCACCAAAATCTACTACTCGATCCCACACCCTCCTAGTACCAATTTGCCAAAGAAAATGGTTTGTGATAACAAAAGTAGTTGATTTCACATCCTTCCATCTATAGCTTTGATTGATTGGAATGAGGAATATCTTCTAAGTTACCTCTTCCATACTTGGTAACAATAACCTAACTCAACAAAGTGCAAAACATTGTCCATAATTATTTAGCAATCATTGCCTCATTAAAGTAGTTAAGTTGAACTAAACTAATTCCCTCTGATGAATAAGCCTTGCTAGTTTATCCCAACATACTAAATAAGGTCTAGATTAATTGCTCAGTTGTATCACCCCTACCAAAATCTCTTAATTATATCCTCCATTTGATACAAGTCTCTTTTAAGAAACTTGGTTGTTGACTGATGATAAGTTGATATACTCTGAAGAACACTTCTGCATAAAAATTCAATTTGCTAACTTGAGAAAGCATTTTTGATTTCCACCCTTGTAGTTTCTTATTCAACTTCTGAATGGTTTCTTTTCCAAATTGGGACTTGTTATGAGGCTCTTCCATATATGACCTTAAGCACTTGCCTAGCTTGCTAATTGCTATAATTCCCAAACTACCTACCATAATTCTTGTAAAATGTCTTTGTGTATTAGGGCTAAACCGGACATCATACTAGTTTTTATTAATTTGCAATCCAAATTTTTGACCAAACTTTTGTAATATAGAGTTTACTTCTTCATATAACTTATGTATTGCCTTTAAAAATAGCATAAGTTTATCTGTTTATAATAAATGAGATATAGTTGAAGCATGCTTACTCACCTTAATGCCCTGAAGCTTGTTGTCATTTAGAGCTTTGTAGTTCATTGTATATAACACATTAGCACAGATAATAAATATATAAAGGGAAATTGGATCTCTCTATCTAATGTCCCTAGTTGGAATGATGGTATAAATGGACTTACCATTAACTAATACTCTATAAGACACTATGGTAAGACACTCCGTTATCAAGTTGATCCATCGGGGTGGAAACTTCATTTCCATTAGAGTGTCCCCAATAAACTCCCATCTTAATTAGGCTATCACAAAGGAAATCAATTTTAATTACTACCTAAAAGATTTTCTTACTCTTACTTATTCTAATAAATTGACAAATCTTAGTGGCTAGAATTATGTTATCATAAATTAGCATCCCTTGGACAAAAGCACTCTGGCTTGGAAATATGATGTCATTTAAGATTAGTTGTAATCTTCAAGGCAAGGCTTTACAAATAACTTTATAAATGACATTGCATAGGCTTATAAGCCTAAAATCTCCCAACCTTCTTGTTTACTAACTTTTGAATCAAGCAAAAAGGACAGCATAAAATTGATGACATCATGTCTATTAATTTGCAAGAAATGGTGATAAAACCTTATCGGGTTGACCGCTTGATTGACCAATTCTTAAAAGGTGGCCTACCATTTGGTGTTAGATTAGACAAAACTTAAGACACAAAATTTTAGGTGAAAATCCTAGTGCAACCAGGCTGTCGACCATAGTTAAAACCTTGTCGAGAAAGGTCTTTGTGCACACTTGATGAAAAAAACATGAATTCATGGTAAAACGATCAAATGAGATGTAAATTTGATGTTCTTTTATTTCATCTTAGTGTTCTAATCATTTTTAATTGATAAATTATATTTAGATCATGAATCAATTGCAATTATGTGATTTAGCCGTTAAATACAACAATGTTTATTTATGGAAAGGAATACCTATAAAAATGTGTATTATGTAGTTGACCTACAAGAATTCTTTTTTTTTTCCTTTCATAATTAAATAGTAAGGAAATCAAAGAGAAAAAAAATACCACCTATTATCACATATAGGATTAAAAGAAGAAAAAAATACTCCTCAGCATAGTAATTGAAGGCATCTAATTACTTCTTGATATAGTGTGCACTTTAGTACATTGGGTGTAATGAAGGAGAACTTGGATGCCCGACTAAACATTTAGCAACTCTTTTCATTCTTTCCTTATTTAATGGTCATTAGAGATGCACTAGTCTTCTTATATGCTTGAAAGGTTGCAAAATGGACTAGAAATTGGTTAACTAGATCCTAGAAATGCTTGAATGTTCAACTTCAAGCTCATAAACCAACTGAGAGCCACCTTTTTTAGTGTTATGGAAAATGCTTGGCATATTATAACATCTAGTGCCCCTAAAAATAACATTGCTGCATGAAAGGCTTTAATGTGCTCTTGATGATCAACTATTTCATCATATGAATCTAGATTGATCAGAGTCTTGAAGTTATGTGGTATTGGCATTCTCATAATATTTTAAGTAAATGGGTGCAGATTCTCCATATCATTGTGCCCCAGGTAATAACGATTGTCGTGGTTATTAGATTGGTTCACTTCTCTATTCCACCTTGCATCAGAATGAGAATTGGTTGTATTCTCTCTTTTAAACTTGTCAGAATAATGATCATGATGATGACGGTGATGTTCTTGAACATTTTGATAGTAATGATAATGTTCATCTTCATAGTTATGTCCTTAATGGTCATCATAGTGATGGTGGTCAAGTTACTGATGTAGCTCTTGCCATATTCAGTTAAGCTCGATGCGTAACTGGTGATTTTCGCCATAGAGCACTTTAACATTATGATTATAATGGCAATGATGATGCATATGCCTATGATGGCAATGACGGATAGAATGTTGATATGTGAAGGTACGACTATTGTCATCAGCTTTTGATATCAATGGTGATTGTCATTTATGATCTTGTTCCATTTTGTGTAAGCTCTATATTTTGGAAAAATTGAAAAAAATGGAATTAGGCATTAGTGAATAACAAGATTTATATAATTTGAATAAATCCACAAAGAATCTCAATCACTAAGGACAAGCCAGGAAAAAATGATGCTATCAAATTATTGTTGGAACTGAACAATTCCAAATCGAGTATCACGATGTTAAAGAATCAAACTATAACAAATAATTCAGATTTAAAAGGTCATCATGTAGGCTTATAAGAATAACTTTAGAATGTATTTGAAAATTGAAATCAATGAATAAACATCATCTATAGCCACTTAATCAATCTTCAAACAAAAGTATTGCATATAATAGAGCTGAAGCTCAAGATGGAGCAACATATAGACCAAATAAGCAAAATAAAAAAAGACAAGTAATTATAAGATACAAAAAGAAAAGTATGTAAGATTTATATAATATCATCATCAACAAAATGAAATGATGCAGATTGAAGAGTATATGTGGCCAAATCGAGGAACAAAGATGTAAACAAATTTCATAATAAACAACAATTTGAATGATCTGAAACAAAATTATCATAATTCATAAGCAAAATAGAGATGTTGTGTAGGTTATCAAACTGTAGATGATACCAATTAATGAATACACCATCTCCAATGGCTGAATGTGGTGACACAATATAAAGGTTTAAGTGGTGGTTATTGCTAAAGCCCTTCTAATGCTAAATTTAGAAAAAATTCAAGTGAGAATGAGGTATGTAATTACCATAAATGGGACAAATACTTTGTTAGTTATAGGACTTTGGTGGGCAAAGGGTTTTAACTTGTTTATAACCCTCAATTGAACTGTTGAGGTGGGCTTCGACTATTATGTTGGGCTTTGACCATATATTCATCACAAGGTTTTAGAAATAAATTTATAAATGACATTGTACAGGCTTATAAGCCTAAAATCTCTAAAGCTTTCTTGTTTAACACCCTTTGGAATAAGACAAATGGATGTTTAATTAATGCTTCTTTGTAGATGTCCTCTGTTAAGAAAGAACAACACCAAGTTAATGACATCATGTCCCACAATTCGTTAGAAATGGTGATAAACCTTATTAGAACTAAAAGGCCTTATAAGATTATTAATGTGCTTAGTGTTTAATGCAAGAATCTATCAGGTTGAACTCACACCTTGGACTTAAGAAATTTGTGTCTAAAAACAAGCCATTGAAGTATTCTACTATCATTCTATAAAAGTTGTCCCTATCTAAAACCTAACATCCCTGTTGATCCTTTAAATGTTCAATCCTCTCCTTTGTTCTCTTATTGATGACTAACCTATGAAAATCTGTATTTTTGTCACCCTTAATTATACTGACCAAATAACCGAATATGATTAAAGGGAAAGCACGTAGCAAAAGTAGGTTTGATGTCAGCTTCCTTGCCAGTTGGAATTTAAAGGTTGGACACACTTATGATGAGAATGTAGTTATAGTGATAACTCACTCTTTGGGTAGTAAGTATAACTAAATTGAACATTTGACAGTGAAGGATTTCTCTATAGTAATGCCTAAGTGTCATAAGTTAGCCTTTTAGATGAATTTAATGGGTAAACATGCTCAATGTAGGATGAAACATAGCATAAAAATCAATCATGATAAGGAGATCTTGGCACAAATTTGGGAGTGACTCAAATTATGTATTATCTTTATGATTTCCCATATTTTGGGGGTGTCTTGGTCATTTTAGCAATGTTTATTTATTAGTGTCAGTAGAAAAGCACATAACTATGATTCTTTTATATTTTTATTATAATACCCACAACCAGTCTAAGTTTGACTAGGCCTAGAAATGAGCTTAATAGGTCATAGAGGCACTAATAGGGTTGGTTTCTAGAGGTAGGCCAATTATTGACAGGTTCAGCTAGTTGATTGGCCACTTATGATCGGTCAACTGCTCAACCTTCTGTGAAGTAAAGCTTTGGCTACCCTAGAACATGAAATATGCAATCATATTTTGGCCAAAGACTTTCTAATGGCCAAAATGCTACCATAGGAAGGTCTTAGAAGTGCATCTAGCCTAAGTCCTCAATTTAAGGTAAATCAATATGTTAAAAGTATGATTTATCTTAACTTAAGTTTGTTTAATCATGGTTTCATAATTTTAATCGATGCATTTTACTTTTGTGAGGTTCACATCAATTTTAGTTAGGCCAAATTTATGCAAACATCTATATAAGGAGTATTGGGAAGAGCACTCTTATCCTAAAGTGAGTAAAAATCTTCACTTTCAAATTGGCTTCCTTTTTAGTGATAAAGACTATATCCACATGTATGTTTTTTTTCCCCAAAAATAGCCAAAGCATTTCTGATTTGTTGCATTTTGCAATAGGCCTAAGGAGAATTAAGAATATAGTAAGCAATTTATGAATTATGATTATGAATATATCTGTTTAAATTTTGTTTGCTATTTGTTGAAATGTATACTTGAGAGGGTTTCTCAAGGTTGGAACTTAATAAATAAACTTAGGATTAAAAGATGATCTCTTAAATAATAAAAATTATATTTAAGTTAGAAGGGCTTAGAACATGATAGATAAGTGATTTCAGATATAAATAAACTTAGTACCTAGATGAAGGGTATGGTAATTTTACAAAAATACATATAAGACTAGAATAGTTTTATAAACAAAAAATTATTACTTGTGATTGTGGACTGACTCTATTAAGTTAGGAATAATTAAGTGCAATTGTTATGATTATGATTAAGGTGTAAAGAGTCGAAAATCCTATATCATTATCTACGATATGGACCAAAAGTCACCTTATGATAAGTATGTTGTGGATTAAAGGCCATACACCAATCTTATGATTAGTATGGTATGGATTAAAAACCATACACCTATTTATTCCCTTCTTCATGTGCTAGTGTATGAATATTTAGTTATATAATTGAACACTTTGTAGAACAATTGAGTAAATTAAATAACACCACTAAGTGGTGAATGTAATCGATTGACTTATAAGTCATAGTCATATTGAGGTTACTGGATGTAGTAACTATGAATACCTCCTTCCTCGGTGTTTAAGATATATGTGTTATGTACAAAATTAAGGATTGTGATCTATGTAGATTTCATGGTATGATCTAAAAGTAGTTATAAACAAGTGAAGTCCATATAGTTATTCAAGAAACATATCATAGCATTAAAACCATATAATCATAAATAACTCACTTCCAAACTTGTCACATAAGCATAATCTTCTATAATTAAATCAATATAGCAAATCTGTCACAATAATTTTTTCCCTAGTTGTTCATCCACAACCCCCACGCTAACCTATTATTCCATCTATACATCATATAATCATATATCCAATATATTATACACATATACTCTAGTATAAACATACTTAAAAGAATATTTTTGTAGAAGCAGTTGGAAATTTGATTTCATGCAATGCAAAGTCACAATCTCATTCTTTTCAAATTAGTGAAATAGTTTTACTAAATATAGGTAAATGACACCAACGTAAGAATTAGGACACTTATATTAATTAATAACTCTTTTTAGAAAATAATTTTTTTATCCAACAATTCATTTATATGTGGTTATAATATACATCATACATATAACATTTGAGAAAATTTGAATCACAATAAGTATGCAACCAACTAGTTGAAATTTATTTATATATGAAAAAACATATTTTGCTTTAATTTTAAACTTATTAATGAGATAGTGTGGAACCAAATGGACAAAAAACTTTACTGATGATTATTTCCCTTTAAGAACTTATGTCTATATGCTTTATTCATTGTGTTTTTTATAATGACTCCATCCATCTAGGCCTTAAACATTGAGATGGGCTAATTGTATAAATGGCAAACTTTAATAAAGAACAAAGTGTCAAACCTTGAAAACTAAAATCATCTTTGTTTATGGTTGACTTGGACTTACTTGACTTGCTCCTTCACAATTATTATACAAAGAAAAGCCCAACTTTGACTAATGGTTTGTATATTGTAGCATAAACAAAGTACAAAGTTAGCTTGTAAAATTTAAAACCACATGTTACATCTTGCTCGACTAATCTAGCTAAACTGTTGGTTAAGAATCAAGAAGGAAGACTTAAAATGAGCTGGTAAATGAGAAGGCTATAGTTTAATCAATGGATTACGATGTGTTGTAGCAAGTACAAACACTTGGCCAGCATACAACTATTCTACTCACAAATTATTTAGTAATTATCCAAATCTCTTCCTTATTAGACTAGGTATTAAAGTTTTATTTGTTAACTACATCTTTTAGTATAAATAAAAAATTTTTGGCTAAGGTTTCTCTTAAGCCATTAATGAAATCTCTAATTTCAAGTTGGTACAAAGCCCTCACATTGAGGGCCTCTTCTTTTTAGGTATCAGAGCCTTTAAAGATTAAGTCATGCATGTGTAAGTATGAACTAATTTAGATTGTGAAATCACAAATGATTCTGTGCATAATCAAATCCTTACGAGTTCAGAAGTTCTTATTGTTAGGAGTTTGATTTTAAGGTTACTTTATACATCTCTAAGTACTCATAATTCTATAGACACCTTAACCTTGATCTCACAGATTAGTTCTTATGGCTGAGGGGGAGGCCATGGAATAGAGGAGGTTATAATACTAGAGGTTGTGGTGGTAATCATCTTTATTATGCCCACTTTAAGAAGCCTAGGCACACATAGGATCATTGTTACTTACTTTATGGATTCCTTGAGAACAGGAATAAATCAACAAATGTTATGCAATTTGAAAATAAGGCGAACAATCAAAATTCTTAATCCGATGTATTATTGGACTCTACGTATAAACAATTTTTTCAATTTAAAGCCTTCTTACAAGCTTAATTATTAACAACTACTATTTTTACTGGTAATTCTTTAGCTTGTCTATCACAAACACATGATTCATAGATCTTAGACCCTGGAGCATCCGATTACATAGTTGGTAACCGATCTCTTTCACCCATATAATGCCTTATGTTTTTTCTCATGCAATTACATTAGTAGATGGCTCCAAAACCATTACTAAAGGCATAGGTCAAGCTAAACTAAGTTTATCAATTCCTCTTAAATCTATTTTCTTTGTCCCTGATTCTCCTTTTAATCTTATTTCTATTAGTCAACTTACTCGTTCTTTAAATTATTCAGTTATATTTACTACTGATTCTTTTCTTGTATAAGATCATGGTACTGGACAAGTGATTAGCACAGAAAGTGAGTCTTGTGGATTATATTATCTTCATTAGACAACTTCAATAGCATGTTCTATATCCGGATCTCTTGAATTGTATCACCAACGTCTTGGCCATCCAAGTCTTTCTAAATTTTAAAAAATTCATCCTTATTTTTCTAGTTTATAGTTTTTAAATTGTGAGTTGTGTTAACTTGGTAAACATGTCTGTTCCTTTTTTTTTTTTTAAAAAAAAAAGAATCAATAATAAGGTTGATTCTTCATTTTCCATTGTCTATTATGATATTTAGGGTCCACGTTAAGTCACTTTGTCCTTAGGTTTTTGTTATTTTGTTACTTTTATTGATGATTATTCAAGATGCACTTAGTTATATTTAATGAAAGATTATTTAGAAT
>JANHAO010001744.1:0-31558 GCA_026873985.1 Saraca asoca
GCATTATAGACAAGTCCTTGTTAACATTATAGTGTGATGTATGTATATACATGTATGGTTGTAATGCTCGTATTGTATGACACTTATAAATTCAATTAAAGTTATGTTTCTGCTTACTTTCATGTCATCCACATTATATGGTATACCTGTATTGTTCTGGTGTGATGACAGGATGTGTCTTTGAAAAGATATTAAAGACACAAATTACAATATTGATAAAAGTTGTTTGAATTGAGTTGATTTGTGATTCATGGAAAGAATCAAGTTGTTGAATAACTTGTGACCGTCATGATCCAATCATTTCAATTCAATTAAAGGTAATGACTTGATAATTTCAACATATGGTGCGCAATTATGATTTATTGTTAAATCTTCAAGTTGACACATGAGTCAAGTGGGAGATTGTTAGATTATTTTAATAATCTATAGTGGTCTATGTAACTAATAGATTGGCTTTAAATAAAATATGACCTAATGTGATAGTTGTTTGGTCTAATAGTAAGTAAAGTTAGTGGGGATTATTTTAAAATTTTAATTTTTAAATATAACTCCCTTTCCTCTCCCTTCAATATAAGTAGTTGTCTGCAGTTAGAGATAATATGAGAAAAAACATATAAGAAAAGAAACATTAGAGAACCGTATCTTCACCATCAAAGATACAAGGAAAAAGGAAGAAAGAGAGGGAAAAACTCACACAAGAACATTGATCAAGAAATCATCATAAATTCAGGTAAGATCTTTATCCTTCATCAAATATACAGTGAGAATTATAATATTCTAAATTCATTTATAATTTAGTGTAGTTTTCTGCATAGTTTAAGGTAGGTATTAGAAAACTAGAACTTATAGTTTAAATTTCTAACACAATACATAAGTTAAATTGTTCACCTAATGTATATTGTTACATTTATCTTGTCCTTTCTTTGAAACGGGGAGGACTAGCAACCAATAAGCAGTGACGAAAACAAACCCCACCGTCAACAGATTCGCAACCCTGACTTCCGCCGGACTCCAATTCTTCGCGGGAAACAAATGCCTTTTGAGTACACCTTCCAAAATCATACACAACCCATGCAAGACAAAGAAGCAGGTGACCTCCATGCTAGGTTTCATCCCGCAGGTGATGTAATAGAACATAATCTCATGCATAACTCCGGACACAACCAAGGTGGTGATGGTGGCCACCACCTTTGCCGGGCCGAATCCGACGAGAAGCATCAACTTTTCCCGGGTCGGGTCATAGACGGCGAGCCTTAAGATGTTGGAGGACAAACGGTTCCATCTTCTTCCCCAAAAGTCTTGTAGAGAAGTAGCAAAATAGGGCTGGTTGAACAAAGACACCAACTCATAACGTTTCCAAATCCTAGCTAAAACGTCACCAGATTGGAAAACTCTGGAAAATCCAGATCTTGAAGGAGAACATAAAAGAGCAGGCGCAGTTTCTTTGATCTTTAATGGAAATATGGAAAGAACAATGAAATCAATGAACATGGTTTTGGGGTTGGAAAGAGGGCCTCTGTTGAAGCAGAAGAGGAGGAGCTTAAAGGAACCGATCCATGTGATGAAGTAAGACAAAACACCTCTAATGGTGGCAGAAGAGAAACACCATGGAAGAAGAAAGAACAAGTAGTATAATGGTAGGAGAAAAAGAACTCTTAATATGCCTTCTGGGATTTTTGTGACGAAAGAATAACAACAACCCAATGAAATTAAGATTAGTAGCAATAGATTGGCTGGGTAGCCTGGGTTCTTCGTTTCATCTCCCATTCTTCTTCTTTGAGTGCGTGATCTGACATTTCCTACATAGAAATATCATAAAAACCAGCAAAATTTGCGGCCATTATTGCACTTGTGAAGTAGGTAAGTTTGGTTGATTAAGCAGTACAATTAATGTTATAAGTTACGTACATATTTGTCTCTTCTGTCTTTTCATTTTTTAAGCTTCAGTCAATTTTAAGAAATTTCACATCCCTTGCTTGTTGGTTGTTGCAATACGAATGATTCCATTTTGTAATGTAAAAATTGGAATATTTATATTAATGAATAATTCGAAAAAAGTTGGAATATTTATGTCAATTTTAAAACTTATTGAGAGAATAATAATTAATTTCTAATTGATATAAAATCTTGTAAATATAATTTATATAATAAATAGATTGAATCTAACAGTTATTTCAATAAAAAAAATTATTTTATAAAAGAATTAGTAATGATATAAGTATATTATTTTTTTGTTGTTAACATCACTATCAATTGATTCCTATTTACACACATAGATATATATATATATATATATTTATATATCCTCTTACTTTTCATTTATGAGTTCTTTTTATTCAAAAAAAAAAAAAAGAAAGATATGCTATAAAACACATAAAATTTATAACTTAAACAAAAAGTTAATAACCTTTTCTGGTGCAAGTAAATCTCAGCTGTTTTAGGCTCTTAGGGAAACTTCCTGGCCCATTTGAAGGATTAATTTACTCCTCCTCCGAAGGACGAAGAGATGTGGCGTGAGGCATAACTTAAGATAAACGCAATGAAAAATAAGCAAAGTGATTGTTATTTTGTAAGAGTTGTCAAATGTTATTGTTAAAATATCAGCTTCATAGAATCATAGCTCAGAATCAAGATTCACATCCGGTTCAGAAACTTTACATGAATGTACCAAACTGTTATTTCCCTATGGTTTTAGTATTACTTCGTTACGCTATTGTTTTTTATTGGAAAATGCAAAGTTGGTCTCTTAATTTTGTCACTAATGTCATTCTTGTTCTCTAATGATTTTTTTAAACAAATTTCCTTCTTAGCTTTCACAAAGCATGTAATTTCACTCAAATAATTAATTTTGTTCATTTTGCTAAGAAAAATTTCATGCCAGGAACCCGACTAACATCCTGTGCAGCATGAAATAATTGCTAGCATTTTAATATTTAAAATCTTCCTTTTTTCTCAAAATCTTCATTTTCCATTTTTTCACTTCTTTTTCCCTTTCCTTTGGGCTTCTCCAGATCATCCCCACCTCCTTCTCTCTCTTCGTTTCTCCCACTCACCCTAATGTCATCATCTGTGGCCAAACGTCCTCTCTAGTCAATCACCATAGCTTCTCCATTCCTTGTTCTTATGTTTCCCAACCTCTCCCGTCTCTTGATCATCCTTTCACTCGTTTCCCGACCTTCCTCTTTCTTTTTGTCCTTTTTCACTTAATTAATCTGACTTCATAGATTGGTTTCATTATTTTGCTTTCGAAAGCGCGTCGAGCATCACAAATTCATCTCCATAATCAAAATTCTCTATCTATGTCATTGCTCCACATGCTTCAAAACAAAGCAAGGATAATAGTTGGTGATGTGGAGGAAAGTATCCACTTGGAAATTAGCACTGGCTCTAGTTTAATTTTGTGTCCTGCCAAATGATCTCAATTAGTTCATTTTTATTTTTTTATTTTTTGTAGGTTTTGATGTAATATTTGAATTAGCAAAGCAAAACAATGAAATGATTTGGAATGAAGTCCTAGATACTTGAAAGGATGTGTTGTTTTTGACTAAAGATGCATCAAATTTGGAGCTAGTGGAGTAGTTGAAAATTTTGATTATTGGAAAGACATGAGACCATTGATTATCCAAATTCCGATGTGGGATTGAATATAGTGGTGGTGGTGCTAGCTCGCAGCTTGTTGGTGGAAGAGAGATCGAGAATCCTCTAGAGAAGAAGAAAGAGAAAAAAAAGGGGAAAAAGAATTAAAAAAATATGAGAATATTAGAATTGCTGAGTTGGATATCTCGTTAGATGTTAGGTTCCCATGTAAGCACCTGTTAAAAAAACAAGAAGAATTAATCATCTAAGTGAAATTGTGTACTTTGTGAAGGTTAAAGAATAAATTTGTTTAAAAAAAATTATTAGGAGATAAGAATGAAACTAGTGACAAAGTAATGGGGCATTTTGGCCTTTTTCATTTGACATGCAGTATTCCTTGTTAGATGTAACAAGGTATGAGAGATTTTTAATTGGAGTGACTGCATTTAGTTGTGAATTAATATAATCAGTTAATGGATATGTTATTTTTTTATTATGCATCAATATATTCTAATGATGAGCTTCTTTTCTGATTGGTTTAATACATACAATGTAAGTGCCTCTTTTCTGATTGGTTTAACACATACAGTGTAAGGGCAACTAAGAATCTCTCACTAACCTGTTAATTCTGCGGAAGGAGACAAAATACCTTGAGCAGATACTAATCAAACTTTAACGAGCATTTTGTTTATGTACACACTGTCTGAAGCGATCAGCGTGACACCTAAAGCTTCACGCACCTGTAAAGTTGAAATTTTTCATTGACATTAATTTTCATTGACATTAATTTCCATTCTCCCAACCGTTATCGACCCTTTGACATTTTAGTACCAAGCAAAATCACCTGAAGCGTAAAGCATTAAGGAAGCGCCAGAACCAACCTGAGAACGAATTCTTAATTATTGGGTTTGAAGGAAACGAGAAGAGGTGGATTGCAATGTAGGTATATATAACCTACAAAGAGAAATCACTGATTGTGGGTTCATCTTATGTTTGTTTCTATGGTAGTGTTTACTATGGTTGTATGTCACTCTGTTTGTGTTGGAACCTTTTTAAGTAAAATTACCTTCCAGTTCTAAAAAGAAGGGAGTTTCTCCCGACAAAATTGGTTGCAAAGGGCAAGCTACGAGTGGTTTAATGAATCGGTGTGTTAATTTGAAAGCGATGCAGGAAGACAGATATTGTGAATACCAAGATGGGCACTGCAAGAAAAGCGTTTAATGAAAGTAAATGTGATAGTTAGATAGTAAAGCCCTGCCTCGAATTGGAAGCAAAATTTATTACAGAATAAGTGCTTCCTCACTTTCGATACCTTTTGAGGCCATAACTCTCAACCACAACTTAACCTTGCATATATACATCTCCTTTTCACTCTGCAAGACAACAAGCACAGAACAAAGTCATTTCAGCAAAATTCCGTACTCAGTGTAAATGGAGATGAAGAAGCATTCAAAGGTGATTCAAGTACAAGTGGTTTTGCTGATTACGTTGTTGGTGGTGGGGATTTCACCTGTACTGGGTTGTCAATCAAACGGCAAGGGCTGCAAAGACTGCATCGTAGACCAGATGAAGCACGATTGCCCAGCCTGCACGCCAATTTTACAATGCATGGCTAAGTGCTTGTGGAGTGGTGCCAATTCAACGTCTAATTGCGTCAAGAAATGTAACTGCAATTCTGGCTATCCTACTCTCTCTGATTGCAAGAGATGCATGTCCAAGTGCAAGTGCAACTGTCTCAACTAATAAATTTGCTGCTCTCCCTTTTGTTTGTTTGCAACTCTCATTTTAACTATATTAGTGGAGCATTTAAGTTAAAGTAATCTTATTTCTTTAAAAAAGAAAGAGTCGTAAAACTGTGGTAAAACTGTGCTATGTATTTAGTTAAAATGTAGTTAGAACTTAGGGGAAGAGTTATAAATGAAAAAGTACTAGTTTTAATACACCTCCATTTTTTCTCTGTCCATAGTATTATCTATCTAACCAGCTTGGCAACTATGCCAATTATGGATGACCTAATCTGAATTGAGTTTTCCGCTTTTGTTAAGACTCCTAAATTTCAGCTGCCTTCTGAAAGAAGTTGTTCAAATTACTTATGCCTATCTTAATTCAATTTTTGAACAATATGCTATGAGTAGTTATCTTTCTCATATTTGCTAAAAGCACAAAGCTTTGCCGTATAGAGATGTAAATGAGGAAAGGGAAAGTCAAAATTCACGAAGGAACCTTTGCAACCACCGGAAACCCAAATTCTGAGCAGAAATCCTTTCCATTTCTTCACCACCACGTTCCCTACAAACAGTTTCCTCCATATCCGCCATAACTTCATCCCACTTCTTCATTACTCCATTGTATTCCCACCAATTGTTCGCTTCAGAGAGAGAGTCCAGGATTTCCTGCAACCCAACGATCCGACGGCTCACCCTCCTTCTCGCCGCCCTAACTGTCGGATCAAATCCGGGCACAGAATCAAACCTAAGCAGCAATTTCTTCAACGCCTCGTTCATTCTGAGTTTCTAAAGCTCGTTGCTCCAAATAGCGTCGACCGTGTCCTACAGTTGGATCAAGCGCTGTAGATGATCGACTTCTGTAACGACGATGGAGATTTCCCGATAGAGGCTGCGGATTTTGTGTGCCCGGTAGACGGACTGGATCTTGACGGCGGCGTTGGATTGGTTGGGAAGGTGGGCAGTGGTCCTGTTTGACGAGCGAATGGGGAATTGAGTGGAATTGCAATGTTGACTAGGGGTGGTGTGGTCATTACGGCGGGTGGAGGTGGCGGTGGCGGAATTGGAGGAGACGAAACCGGGTTTGGGGGAGTGTTTCATGGGAAACGAATGTTTGCAGTGAGCAATTCTACTGAATCCGATTGTGACGGAGATGAGTTGAAAAATGCCCTTTCTTTTTCTCCTGAATGATCTTGGCGCGTAACATACTTTTGACTACTGGCCATCTTTAGCCACATGCAGGGCCCATGGTCATACAAGATCGCGATCAACGAGAGAATATTATGTTAGAAAAAAAATTTTCAGCTAAAATACAAATAATCCTTTTTACTATGATTCAGTGAAGTGTCAAATAACTTTATAAAGTTTCAAAACCCTTTTAAATTAAAAAAAAATAAAAAATGTTAAATTTTAATTTAAAGATAAAAAACAGATGTATTAAAATCAAATTTCAGTACAGTAAAATCAATGTAATAAAGAAAAAAAAAATATTCCACGTCTTTAAATGCATTTCAATCGAATTTTAATAATAATTTATTTAAAAAATATATTTTTAACTATATCCTAAATGCATTGAAGATTAAATCTCCATTGATATTAATTTAGTTTAAAAAAAAACTCACTTATAAATTGATTGAAATTCATGTAAAAAAATAATTAGAAAGAATCATGAATAATTTACATGTATTTTTCTATTTTAGAACTAGGATTTTAATATTTTTAATTTTTTAAAAATTTTAAAAAAGTTATTTATAACTTTTTATGTATTTATTACATGTAAAATTTATATACACTTATAATTTTTTATGAAAAAATTACAAAATTTTATATAAAAATTATATTTTTTTATAGAAAATTAGTAAAAAAATTTTAATAAATTGAAGCATAACTATTGAATAGTGTTTGATTAGAGAAATTATATATCCTATAAAATTTTAACATTTTTTAGAATGTGATTTTAACAAATATCACGTTACTATATTTGATTTGATTAAAAATATTATTAGAGATATTATAATAATATATTTTAACTAATTTATATATTTTTAAAAATATTATTAAATTATAAAAATAAACTTTCATAAAAAATTAAGTGATTAATATTAGAAAATTGATCGATCAATGTTAGGATGTAAAGATTAATGACAATAGATAATAAAGAGTAATGATCAACGATGATAAGTGGTGGAAAGTAATGGGCAATGATCAAAGAAGATAAGTAATGATAAGCGGTGGTTAATATTAATAAGTAATAATTGATAGAGGTGAAAAGATATTAATAAAAAAATAAATAAAATAATTTTTTATATAATTAAAATATAACTCTCTTCATAAGAACATTTTGTGAAAATATCAGACTAAAAATTATTTTAAAAATATTTACATCCTCAAATAAATTTTTCTAAAAATTAAATCAAACATAAAAATGAAATATTTTAAAAAATAAAAAAATTCGTCAATCAAACGCCATCGATAATTAATACAAAATGTATCTATATTAATATTTGTATATGGACTATAATAAGGCCCAAAAGGACCCAACGATTCAAGGCGGACCGAGCAGGTCCAAAGATCAGCAAGAGCTCAAAGAATCCAAGAAGAAGATGCATGATTAACAACGTGCTAGGTCACGCCCTACACGAAAAGAGAGGGATCATGATGAAGTTGCAAAGAAACCACAACAACCCAATAATGGCATCAGACACATGGAGACTGAAGAAGTATCCTCATAGATAAAAGACATGTACCCCTTTTACTCTCTCAAATCATACATACACACTTCTATAGAATTATCATTTACTTCATCCTCCTATTGCCTCTAACCCGATGTATTGTGCGTACCTTTCCGTTGCTGGTTGGACTAGTCCTGCAAGTCACTCTTGGTGTCTTCCTTTCCATCCCCATCCTAATTCTTCAATATACAAAAAATGAAGATCAAGCAAATCTTGGCATAATCTCTTTTTGGAAAAAAAAAATTAGTTTTTTCAGCAATAAGAAAATTAGCTTTATTTTTTTTTTTATTTTATTAAGTCAAGAAATATTAAATCATATGATTTTGTCAAAATATAAAGATAGTAATATAACTTTTTAACAATTGAGGACTGAAATTTATTCCACCTCTCTTACTCAACAATGAAATTATGCATGATTTATCAAAATAAGTTTGTGGCCTATTTTGCTTTTAATATTTTTTGTCCAAACAATGAATTCATCATCACAATAACTTATCAAAATGCTTAGTATCTTTTTTCTGAAAAAACTTTCTTTCTATGTCAATCAAACTACCCCTTAGTATATAAGGATAATAATTTTTAGGTTAAACATTTTACCCTTATCATTTACTTAGATTTGTAGTTTCATTCTTATAAGTTATAAAATAAATATTCGCTTGTTATTGATTGTCTAACATAATCAATTTGAGATTGATTGACATTTGCAATTGTCCAATGGGGCAAAAGTTTGTTAATTTGTACAGTTATATCATGACATAATAATAAAGAAAAGCATGACTTCAATCACGAAAATACTAAGAAAATCAAGATACATAATTATAATTAAGCATCATATTTGATTCTATTCTATGACAATGTCTAAATATTCTAGTTAAATTATAATAATTCATCATCCAAACTAATAATTTTTCATTATCATGACACTATAATGGTATATATCTACAAATGTTACCTCCCGTTGGGAATGAAAAAAAAATTCATTTTATTTTTAAATGAATTTCATTTAAATGGTGTTTGGATTTAAGTCAAAGAAAAATTCATTTTATTTACAATTCAAGAATTAAATACATTTGTATCATTTTAAAATCTATCAAATTTATCAACAAGTTCACTAGAATTCATTTCATATGATATGAAATATATGTTATATTAGTAACTTTATCTTTATTTTAATATTTTATTTATCATGATATCATATTATAAGTAAATTTCATTCATTTTTTAGTATGTTACAACCAAAAGAATTTATTTACAAATGAATTAAGATCATTATTTTTATCATTATTTTTAAACATTAGAATTTATCTAGAAATGAATTGAAATCTAGAAAAATTAATTGTAAAGAAGTATTTGTGACACTACAAAAAATTGCACTAATTAAGGACGGTTAATACATGTGATTAGAGATGATTTAAACCGCTTCTCTAGTATTCTTAACAACAGTTTACATAACCACTACAAAAGCAGTTGCCTTATTATATTTTGTGGCGGTTTAGTATAACTACTGAAATGTTTTTAAATACTAACATTTAACGGTGGTTATTTTAGAGGTGTTCTAAATTGCCTCTAACATTTTCCATTTTTTTTTAAATGGAGGCTATTCATAACCACCCCTAAATATTTCCCTTTTACATATTAGAAGCAGTTCTAAACCACCTTTGAGAGTTTTGAAATTGTTTTAAAAAATTTAAATCACCTCTAAATATTTCCCTTTTAAAATATAGAGGCGGGTATTTAACTGCCTCTAAAATTTTCATAATTTTTTTTATAATTTTCAGCTTATAGATTTTTTTTACTAAAATGCTATAATAATTAAATCAATATAATTATTATTAAAATAGTAAAATTCTAATTATATCAATATAATAGTTAAACCAAAATAATAACAAATTTATATAATAAATCAAGAACACATTTCATTAAATATAAAAAGGTTGAATTGTAAGTTGTCTTGCATATCATAAATTTAAATCTAAGTATCTCAAGTTCATAAGGCCATAAAGTTTTCTCTTATATATATATATATATATATATATATATATCCGCATATGCCAAAAAAAATTAATAAAATAATAATTTAAAATGATTGAAAATAATTAGCGGTATTTTTATATTTGTTGCTTCCTCTTTTAAAATCTTTTTGCTTGTATTGATGAATTTTGATCTTGGGAAGATTATAGAGTAACTTGAATATTTGTTGCTTCCTCTTTTAAAATCTTTTTGCTTGTATTGATGAATTTTGATCTTGGGAAGATTATAGAGTAACTTGAACATGATCCTATAAAAACATAAAAAAATTATATATATGAATTTCATTAGCAAAATGCCACACTACTAATTGGATTAATGGCTCTAATTTACACATTAATTGCCATATTGCTAATTGCACTACTTAGGCGTATATGCAATTAGCATAATACCTCACGGATAAATTTTGGAATTAGCATAATACCAAACCAAATCAATATTGAGTAGGTATTAAATTTTAAAAAATGATATCATATATGAGCTTCAAGTGAAATAAGGATTCCCAACAGAGATAGAACATATAGTACATGAATGCGTAGTTGTTTCCTTATGGTAGATTCTGTTCTTGTTGCATTTAACAACTTGTGATATGATTATAATAAAAACTAATATGGATAAAAAGAATATGATTCTAGGGGGAAATGTAGTAAATGTCATCCAAAAATTATCAATTCAGCTGATAATTTATGTCCATAAACAATAACATAACCCATTTATCTGAATATTTATCACCTCTATTGTTCTTATACAAGTATATGAACATAAAATGTTTTCTAAATAGCATGCATACTCTCTGTGCAATTGCCCACTGAAGTACATGTTTTGTAATGATTACAAAGTTCCAAGAATATATAAGTATTGGATTTAGATGCCACATCTACATTTTGGATAATTTTAAGAAATCCTAAACTTCTAACAAAATGTACTGCAGGGTACATGGATAAGCAGAAATGCATAGTTTGGCGAAAGACAAGGAAGCAAACTGAAAATTCCATTAAATATCCCAGTAGAAGTAAAATGACAAAGGACCGTGGAATTAATCACCTAATTTCAAGATAGAATTTGACATCAACCAAATCAAACCAAACACTTAACCACAAAAAATTTCCATTCACAAGTCACAACAAAAGAAACACTTTCCAAAAACACCATCAAGGCATTCATAAAATGGTTGTGGTGGATGCGGTGGAGGGTGTGGTAATGGGTGGGGGAGCATTGTACAAAGCGGGAGTTGTGATGGAGAGTGTGGGGATGGAATATTCATGAGCAAGAGTGGTGGTGGAGTCGGTTCTGATTTAGTGGACAATAAATGCAGTGCTGATGAACAACACAGAGGCCAAGTTACGTGAATGAAGCAGTGACATAACTGAGAAACTCAGCCTTTGTGCCTTTATGAAACGTCTATAGCTGCAAGCACTGCCATACACATCTTGCCCTTGCTGATGATATCATTTCTAAGGTTTCATTTCTTCCCTCAAATATAAATTTGATTCCTTGTCGTCTATATGTTCAATTTTTTGTGAATAATTCTGGATTTTTCTTTTTTTTTTTTTTGGGTAGAGAATGAGATATAAGGTGCTGAGGAAGTTCTATTGCTGGTTTATAATGATGAGAGGGATGCGGTGATGTAACCTTAGTGGGAAAAGGAGTAGAATATAGGACACTTGAAGTGAAAGAAAATTGTGGCTTTGTAGCAGAAAATAGCCAACTGATGCAGAAAAAAAGGTCACTGCAATCCAAATTGCAGTAAAAATATGATTGTGACGCCTATCACACTAGATACAAGCTTAATGCTGACCCATAAAAGATAAGCATGATTAAAACTAAAAACACACAGAAATCTCATCATTTTAATTACTCATTTGCTTCGTTCTTTTTTCTCCTTTTAATTTAATTCTAGTCCATTCTTGTTATTAGAGTGGGAATTCCAAGTTGGTCCTGCAGTTGGCATCTCTGCTAGTGACCAGTTATGGGTTGCTCGTTACTCTTTGGAAGTAATTTCACCATCACCCTTATTCCAGAGATTTACACACACACACACAGAGTCTGACATTAACGTTCATTTGACCCCAAGCCAATTCAGGGTGATTGGAATGGAGCTGGTGCTCGCACAAATTACAGGTAAGATAAAGTTGTTTATAATAATTTCTATTGCCTTTTAATTTCAGACTTGGTAAGCTGTGGTTATGACTTATGATAAAATTGCAGTACCATGTCGATGAGAAATGATGGAGGCTATGAAGTGATAAAGAAGGCATCTGAAAAGTTGGTTAAGAGGCACATTGAGCACATTGCCGCCTATGGTGAAGGCAACGAGCGTCGTTTGACTGGAAAACATGAAAGTGCTGACATCAAGAGTTTCTTATGTGTAAGTTTCTGCATTTCTTTCCTACATCTAATTTCTTATGACATGAAACTGCACAAAAGCTACTCATTTGTATGGGATTCGTCAAACACTTTTTGTGAGTATGAGTGAAACATACCATTTTTTAACAGTCTAATCTTACTGTTGTAATTGTAGGTACCTATTGATTAACAGTTTGTTGGTTGGCTAAACATAGTGGAAGTTGCCCTTCCATGTTCTTGATGTAGTCCAAGATGACACATACTTGTTGTTTTGTTTTAGCCAACTCTTCCTTAGTTTGGTTGAGCTTTGATTTTAGGCTTTCCACCTCTTCTTGAATTATTAGATTCGTATTGCAGGAATTGGTGGAGTGGACTCTTTGAGAATTAGTCCCAAGCACACTTGTCGGCCAAACTCCCATCCTCAGACCACGGACACAGCTTGGATGCTCTTTCCCAAACACTTTGCCAATGGCATCATTTGGAGATAGTATTGAATCTTACGACGGGTTCATTTGGCTCAAAGCTTCATTCGGTTTTTCCAAGTAAATGCAAAAGTTATTGTGATATCAACTTATTACTATCATAAAATTAATAAAATTTTTAATTGAATCCTCATCCTTATACTTCTTGCTTCTTCATTCACATATGAACCATCGCTTTTATGATGTATAACATCTCACAACTCTACTCTACCAACTGAATGTTCTTTCTCTTTTTCCTGTCATTTCAACAAAAAGTTTAACTTAAATGAATCTACATGAACTTAATTTTAATTACTTGGGAAAAATAGTTATACTACCATCTCGTCCTTCAATCATGCAAATGTTTTAGACCCCTTAGTTTGTGGCATGGTCTACTTGCTTTTGTTTTGTGCATTTTGCTTGCACATTTCTTGTATAAATAAACTTAATTATTTATTTTGCCATTGGTACAAGCATAGTTATATTAAAATTATGATTAATTACCTTGTGTTTTTGTTTATTACGAAAGAGGATACAATCTTGCAATTGCTCCCTTGTGATACCTTTCAAACAATTTTGATCAATATTTTATTCTTTCATCAAGCTAGGCTCATAATGCTTGTTGTACATAGCCAATCTATAATTTTTCCACTGCATCCCAATGACTTGCTTAGCAAACCAAATACCCATTTCATCATTTGGAAACTGAAAGTATAACTATGACAAAAACAAAAATATTAGCAATAGAATGAAACATAAATTGTAAATATCTGATCAAAACTATTACATATCATCACCAATCTAGCTACCACATCATCTTTAATTGAGTTTGATATGGCCAGGCAAGTGTCATAATCTATCAAAAGTTTGGTCCTACCCAAATAACCCATTACTCTTGAAAAAGGCCCTTCTCCTTCGTGTATAGGACGACCCTGATTGTCTGCTTGAATTACTATTTTTTTCTTCATCTAAGGTCCAAACTTTTTTTACCTTTAGCTTCTTGGACTTAATCACACCCTCCATATCTATTAAGTTAAGTACAAAATATTAGTATAATATAAACTCAAACACAAAAGAAAATTGTATATTGTAGTTACCTATCACATAGCAGTACCATCCAGTTCTAGGCTTCCCATTCATAATACTAGATGATGATGTATGAGTAGCATTATTGATCATAGTGTCTAACTCCATCTTAGAAGTATTAGCCTATGTAGGTTAGGTGTGCGGGGTGCTCTGGATGGCCTGTATGGTCTAGGTGGGAAGTGTGGCCTATGTGGACTGGCTGAGAGGTGTGGGTTATGTGGCCTGTGTGAGCTGGGTGGGCTAGATAGGCTGTGATATAGGCGGTGTGGGAGGAGTAGGCCAGATGGAAGGTTTAGGCTGGGTGGGTTGGATAGGATGTGGGCCATCTTGGTAGTCTTAATTGTATAGGTTGTGTAGGATGTGAATGTGTTAGTTGATTAAGGGGTGGAACATCTTAAGTGGAATATGGAGGAGCAGACTAGACATTGGATGCTCCTTTGCAACCCCAAACTCTTGGATGTTTTGACTTAGACATATTTGGAAAACAAATGTCCATAATCCAAAACATGAAACTAAAATTCTTTAACAAAATAATTTGACATTGAAACAAAATTTTTTAACTAATCTGACATACTCTCATCTTCTTTGACATTATCTTCTAAATCAATGCCTTCCAAGCGATCATCATTTTTCTCTTCCCTTGCCAATTGAATATTGTCATCATCATTATCAAAAAAATTGCTTAACTCTTGCTAAGTAAACAGTTCAATCTCACACATCTCATCATCAATATCCCCTCCCATGTTGTATAAGTCTTTTGGCTTCAAACGAACAACAACATTCCACTCTGGTGATACTTGATCTTCTACAAAATAAATCATTTGAGCTTAGGATGCATAAATGAAAGGCTCATGCTTTTCACATGCACTAGTGTAAGTCAACCTATTAAAATTTACAACATTGAAGTCCCATGTACATTTAAAGAGGGTCACAAATTTTTTTTAGTAACTGAGCTCAATAATATCTATCAATATCCTATAATATGGAAGATCAACATCATCCTTATTTACATCTTGATGGCTAGAAACATAATTAGTTATAGATATCATGAAAACTCTAAAATTCTAGGTTTTTAATCCATTTTCTCAAGCTTATATCCAAAACTTATATTCATTAACATTGAATGCCGAAAACCTTCTAGCATTTGGAAAAGGTTCTTGGGCTAGTTGCTTCAAATCTTCTGACACAGTACCAACCACATCATCCACGAAAACATAACAAAAGAAAATCTTCTCTTACAATTATGCCTAAAAATAACAAATAATTTTGTAGTAATTATCTTTAATAATTTATTTGTCTGAAAAACTAATCAACAAAATCTTTATTAACTATCTTTTGCATCTTAGCAAAGGAATGTGTCTGACTCCTTGTTCTTCTCTTCACATATGGTGTAAATTCCCCACAAGCAACAATCAAATTATAACCACTAGGCCTATTAATATTAGGAAAGTAAAAAACAAATATGGATATTATTGTTGATACTTACTCCACAAATGAATCAACCTCTTTGCAATTGAATAACACATATCAATGTGCCTCTATCTTCTCTATAGGTGTCAGCATGAAACTAGAATCGTTACCTACCAGTTTACCTATCTTGGGAAAGATAGTGGACACTTCTTCTCAACGAATATCATTTGGTTCATCATTCACGCATTTTATTCAATTGAACCTTATTTCAATTCCTTCCAATCGTCTTGCATAGAATGTAAGCCACTCTTTAGATATGTACCCTTTAGTAATAGAACTTTTGATTGAGCCTTATTGCATACATAAGACTTTAGATGTCCTAAATATCTACGTAATGGAAGATATCATTAGAAAAAAAAAATAGAATTATAGGTCTAGACTTAAATGGATAAAATTAACTATTACCTTTCAATAGGGTACATCCATTGGACTATACTAGGCCTCCCAATCATAGTTCATCAGTTAGATGAACGCACAAATAAACCATAATGGTGAAGAACGATAAGAGTAACAAGATTTCCAAATGACAAAGTGTAATCATAATGTGTTATCAGACATTTGCGAGGTCATCAGGGTTAATAATTTTATTGCATATTTATCTAAAATATGAGCTTAACTCAACCAATGCTACAATCACTTTGTCTGGCAAAACACTATGTATTACAATGGGTAGTAATTGCTCTATGAGTACATGACAATCATGACTTTCCAATCCAAACAACTTGCATTATTTTAAATTGATGCACCTAGAAATGTTGCTTGAGTACCTGTTAGACATCTTCATATTCTTCTAACTTTTAAAGAATATATCCTTTTTTGCAGTTATCATTGAAAATAGACATGACTGGTATTTCTCTTTATCATTAAGCCATAAATCCCTTCTTATGCCCATTACCTGAAGGTCTTTTTGAGTATTAAGATGCTATTTTATCCTCCCATTTTCATTTAGTAAAGTGTAAGTGATATTGTCACACAGTTTTTTTATATGCATGACATCAAGATTGTGAGGCAACGTGTTAGTCTCCCAATATGGAAGTTGGAAAAATATAGACTTCTTCCATTATTAGAAGTCTATTTTACTATTATTTGCATGAGTTTGCTTTCCTTTAGCACCTCCTTCTACTAACTTCCCAAATGCAACATTAATGTGTCTAACAGTGATTTCAGATGTTTTCTAAACTCTTGAGTCCCATCAAAGCGAAACTATATTAATCGAAATCTATGATTCACTCCAAGAAAATGATGACGCCCCTAAAAATACCATTTTCTACTATAAGGCAAACACAGTGGAGCTGCATCAAAGTTACAAAGTAGGCAAGCTAATCTAATGTGTGTATTCCAACTAGACAGGGTACCAAGCATTAGGAAATCACTAATTGCCCACATTAATGCTGCTTGCATTTTGAACATTTCAAGCATTGAAATATCATCGACGTCCACACCCTCTATCCACAACTCTTCCAACTCTTTCATAAGAGATTATAAATAGACATCTATTTCATCCCTAGGCATGCGTCTACCTGGGATGATCATTGAAAAAAATGAAAGAGGTTAGCCAGAGAGGCAAATTGTATGGTATCAAAATTATAGGCCAAATACTATAATTTGTATTTACAGCTCCAAAAGGATTGAAACCATCATTGGCTAGACCTTGATAAACACTTCGAGGATCCAAAGTAAATTCAAGGTGCGTTAAGTCAATTTTTTCCACACTTCAGAGTCTTTTGGATGTCTCATCAAGCCATCATTATAATTCTTAGTTATATGCCACCTTATATGCTTAACCATCTTAATTGACATAAATAGCCTTTGCAACCTTTGTTTAAGTGGAAAGTAGCATAAAAATTTTGTAGGCTATTTCTTTTTCTTACCTACAACTCTTTCCTTCCACATAGATATATGATATCTCTTACATGTTTCCTTATTCTCTTCATCCCCCCAACACAACATGCAATCATTCAGACAAGCATGTATTTTAGTGAAATTGAGCCTAAGTTTAGTGATAACTTTCTTAGCCTCATATAATGAACTAGGGATCTTAATATGCTCGAAGGCATCTTTCAACAATTCTAAGATCATTATTATACCTCTATCAATCATGTCACACTAGCACTTGATGTGATACAATTTTACTATAAATGATAATTTAGAGTATTTCGTGAACCCTTTGTAAAGTTCTTGATTTTCATCTTTAAGTAACTAATAAAACTCAGCGGAAGCTTCATCCATCCTCTTACTTGGCACCTTATCATTATCACTTGTAGCTTTATAAGATGAGTTAGGTTCATTATCGTCATGCAGATTGCCGAACCCAAATCCATCATTGATTATGTCTTCTATAGGGTTTTGGATACCTATATTTTGGGGAGTTTCCATCATATGTGCTCTACTAAAAGTGACTTTAGGTACATTTCATTCTCCATGCCATACCCATTTAGTGTATTCAATTGAAAATTATTTTCGAGTGAAGTGGTCACATGCTTTAACTCTAGTCAACCACTTTTTGAATTTACAATTACGACAAGGACATATTATTCTTCCTTTAATAGATTGCTACTTAAATGCGAAATTAACAAATTTGTTCAATCCTTCCTTATACTTATCTATATTTCTAGATCAATTAATGTAGGATTTATCCATGCCTATTAATTTGGAACACAAAGAAGGCATTATATATGATTGTCACTATTATAGGAATGACTTAACACATAGTTTATAACAAACAAAAGAATCAAACAAAATTAATTATTAAGCAATCAAAATAAAAAATTAATAATCTACATTAAAATAATTATTAAATATTTTAATGAATATTATTTTTATGAGTAATCTACATTAAATAATAATTAAATAATGT
Source organism: Saraca asoca (assembly GCA_026873985.1). Taxonomy (NCBI): domain Eukaryota; kingdom Viridiplantae; phylum Streptophyta; class Magnoliopsida; order Fabales; family Fabaceae; genus Saraca; species Saraca asoca. The sequence goes on from JANHAO010001744.1 coordinate 18,281, forward strand.
AAATAAATAAAAATAATTATTAATTAATTAAAATAATTATTTAATAATCATAATTAATTATTAAGTAATCTAAATAAATAAAAATAATTATAGATTAATTAAAATAACTATTAAATAATCATTGCATAATTATTAAGTAATTTAAATAAATACAAATAATTATTAAGCAAATTAAATAAATAAAATTAATTATTAAGTAATTCAAATCATTATTAAATAATAGCCATCACCAAATTCCAAAGTAGATGAGTTGGGGGAGAAGGTGAAACTCAAATTCCAAAGCAACTCTTGCTTGTATGGCTATAATCCGATCTCTCTCATAACCATCATTAAGCTACTATTCTTCTTATTACTTTATAATTAGTTTTTAGTCATTTCTATTAGCAAAAGCATCAAAATTGGAACACTGCTCCAATCTCAAGTTCTACTCCTATTTGTGGAAACCAAAGAATAAACTCACATAAAAAAAAAAGACAAATCTAAAGTTATCCTATTATAACTCTCAATCATCACTACTGTAGAAATTAACTACTTTATTGTTATAGTACATATTATCTTAGCTATTAACAAGTGCTTTTGAACATAAAAAATTGGACTTGTTTAATTAAATGATTCAAATTTTGACTTGTAGTCATAGAAAAAGGATCAAAATTGACGAATTAGAGGTTCATGAGAAAATTTAATCAACTCAATTCTCAATAACTAGAATAAGCTAACTTTTGGACATATGGTTGCTAAAATCAAGGAATTAGAGCATAAGCTTAATGTATAGCAAGCTCACCCTCAGTCTAGAAATTTTGATGAAGATCAAAGGGTGATGGCTAATTGAATGTGTGTGAAACTTTTTAGACTATGTCCTTTTTGTAATATAATTAGCTACAACTAGGTTATTGGAGGAGAGAGTATGGTTTTGGTGTGACTTAAGACACATACATAGGTAGTAAATAAAACCATAATAAGAAAAATCTAAGGAGGTCGAAAAGGGCAGTAATATAGTGAGGTTGGTGATAGACCAAAACTTTCCAAATTTGGTGAAGGCAATTCGGTCATGTAGTTGTGTGTGTTGTGTTTTGATTGGCTATGGAGATTATCCTTTCCTAAAAGACTAAGATAAAGTTAGGATTAGTGGCATACAAGTTTTTGACTATTCTTTTTCGAAATACATACACTTAAATTGCAAGGATCAATAAATTAGCATTTAAATGATTGGATGAAAATGGAAAATGCTTACAGTTAAAGCCGGTAATTGACAACAAGACTCGTTCCTATCTACAGTTAACATGCATTCAGAGTAGTCACTTTTTGTTGCCATTCCTTCAAATACTACTTCTAATCTTGTGTTCAACAATTCATGCACCATTCTTGGAATTTGCAGGCTCTCTTTGTGATAATTTCACAATGCAATTTAGTCGAGGCTGCTTTACATTTTAATATTGTCAAATTTTCTTTAAGCAAATGCCAACCTAGCTTAATGAAGGCTTTATCGTATGAGCAACAATTTTAACATCAATAAGGGTACATCAAAATGCAATTTAGAAAATGTTGAAAAGAAAACAAGACAACACAAGTGAAACACAGTAGTGTAGAAATTTTCTAAAAGGTCAAAATCAAAATGACATGGAAGATTCAAACATAGTGTATAAATTTTTAAGCCCTAGTGCGAATCTCAATTCATAAGAATTTTAAAGTTTGATTACTTTTGAATTTTGATGGAAAAAACTTGATGTTCAAACTATTTGTCAAAAGTTTTTGACATAAGAATTTCCTTGTACCAATTCATTGATAAGTTATAACTAGAAACAAATTTATGTTGCACTAATTCATTTCCCACCAAAAATCATGTAGATTATTTGATCAACTACATTGACAGGTTATAACTTAATGCTTGCTAATAAATTTTTTTGGTTCAAATGGTATGAAAACTGAGAAAGACTAATTCTAAATCATTTAGAGCAACCAAAAAAAAGAAAACATCATTTGGAACTCATAGGAGAAGTAATTGAAACTTGACATGAACTACCTTGACTTGTAGATCTTGCAACTATGTGTTTGATTCAAATTAGAATGACAATGGATAATTTAACACATTCAAATATCATTAGGTGGAGGGAATCCTTCATAATTCCAATTCACCATGAATATATTGAGATGTTTTATAATGTTTCTGCTGTAGGGATCCTTCGGATATAAGGCCCAGAAAGAAAAGGAGTAGTCCAAAATAAGACAAGGCCGCCAAGGGTCTCGCAGACAGGTCACCGAGCATGCGACCACAAAGCTCCAAAAAGTAAAGACGTTGGCGAGCTCTCCTTCGTGCCTAGGGAACCGATCAGGTACTTGATGGGCCCCACCTAAGGCATTCTATTAGCTCGTAGCCCCCAAAATCCTACAATAATTTACCCAGCATTTATTACTTGCCGTCTAGCATTTAATGCTTGTACAGATGTAATCATAGTTGTATACAAATAAACTAATACTATCTAGTGTAACTCCTCCCCATATATAAAAAAGGGGACGGACAGACAAAAAAGGCTCATGCAATTCTTGTAAAGAAAACTCCTTTAAAGAAGATTATACCATTCACCATGGATGTAGGGGTCTAACAGACTTTGGCCGAACCATGATAAAAACTCCTTCTATTCTCCCCCTATCTTCTTTTGAAATATACAGTAGATCCGCACGCATTAGACAATAGAATAGCAGCTTGGTCTCTTGAACCCTCTGTTGACTAAGTACCAAAATCAACCGTCAATATTTTGGCACGCCCGATGGGACCGACTGCTTACACATCCTTCACAATGGCAAGGGGTAGAACAACCAGGAGTTCAGGTGTTGCCAATCCGCCAGGTGGTCATAGTGAAGGACGGTGAAACGCACCTAAGGAGGAATACCCAATCTTGGCAAGCACTTTTTCTACCCTTATGGAAGCGAATGGAGTGCAGATGCTACGACAACATCAAAAAGTACTTGAGAGCAGGGTGAAAAGGCTCACCGACGTGGTTAAACCATTGGCTCGGGCCCACATTCAAGGGGTTAGAGAGCACAACAAGGATGCACCTGCTGCTGAGGGGGCTGGGCGGCCACAGGCAGAGGTGCCAGCGTGAGGGAGAAATTCAAAAAGCCAACTCAAATCTTTCCTCCAACCTGAGGTTAGAAGAGGAAAGATGACAGGCTCATAGGTGGAAGGGGAGCTAGCAAGCCAAAGACCCATGTTATGCAGAAAGCTCGAAGGTGAACCACGACGACTCCCAAAATTGGCGGCCCGAGGTCCAAGGTCAGATGATTGAGGAGTTGTTACAGAGGGTGCAAAAACTGGAGAAAAGCCCCTCAACCCACGACCAATTGGGCCATTACGAGGGCAGAACTCTGTTGTTCGAAGAGATCGAGATGGAACCTCTCCCCCAACGCTTTAAGATGCCATCGATCTTGCCGTACGATGGAAGAAGCGATCCTTACGACCACCTGGATGCCTTCGACATTCAAATGGACCTACAAACTAGCAATCCCTTAGTTAAATGTCAAGTCTTCCCAGCCACCTTTGGGGATGTGCCGAGGGGATGGTTTAAGAGTCTTCCGACCCGTAGCATCAGCAGCTGAGAAGAATGCCGAGGAAAGTTCCTGGACTAGTATGGGGCCCTGAAGAAACAACTCGCGCCACCCTGCCACCTAGCCACGATCTTTCAAAAAGGAATGAGCCGCTGAAGGATTACATTTCCAAATTTTGATGTGAGGTTAATAATGTGGAAAGCCCTTCTGATGACAGTATTCTGACTGCAATCTCAGTCGGGCTTCACAGAGACAAAAAATTGTACGAAAATATATACAAATTCCCGGTAAAGAACTTGTGGGAGTTCTATGAACGGGCCATCAAGGAAATTCTATGGGAAGTAACTTTTGGCTTAAAGGGATCCAAACAAAAGGCTAATGCTAGCTCTTCGGCTTCTGGTAGGGGCAGGAAAAGAGGAAGTCATGGTAAAGATCGGACAAGTCAAATCAATAACATGGAAATGCAACCCACAAAGAGACCCAAGGTGGAGTGACCCAAACCCTGAGGCTGCTATAGTAGCTATAGCGCTCTAACTGACACCCTGGAGAGAATATACATCACGAAAAAGCATCGGGAGAACTTCGGACGATTGAAGCTACTGCTAACTCCCCCGAAGCATCGCGACCCAAGCAGGTTTTGTGCCTATCATAATGATATAGGACATATGACCTCTGAATGCAAATCTCTAGGGATGCGATCGAAGATCTTATCCAAAGGGACCACCTAAGAGGTTACGTGGCGTAGCCCCCGATCCATCAATCTCCACCACATGGGACCCAAACACCTTCCGGTGCTGAGCAAAAATAGGCAGCAATGGTCAGAACCATTTACACGATCCATGGGGGACCACACATCGCTGGGGCCTCACGTAGCTCATGGGAACGATATGTACAGAATGCGAGCTACATCTTGACAAAAGGCAACGAGCACAACAGGCTCGCCAAAAAGACGAGGATGGCCCCTAGGTCTATCACTTTTGTAGATGATGATAAGCAGGGGGTTCAGTCTCCATATAACGATGCCATTGTCATTAGGGCTAAGGTCGGCAATGCCGAAGTAAGAAGAATTATGCTGGATACCTATAGTTCAGTCAACATAATGTATAAGGGATATTTTGACCAAATGGGACTAAACCAAAGCAGTCTTGAATCCTCACCCGACCCTCTCTTCGACTTCACCGGTGATGCGATATTTCCTGTGGGACGAATTAAACTCCCCATCACCCTGGGAAAGGAAGACTGCCAATCCACCATCTTGGCCGATTTCCTAATTGTGGAATGCCCATCAGTTGATAACATAGTCCTAGGACGACCGGCCATGAATGACCTAGATCTGATTGTCTCCACAAGGACTTTAACGGTCTGTTTCCCCACGATAGATAGGGTCGGTTACGTGAAAGGTGAATAATACATGGCCCGATGTTGTTATAAAGATGCCATTAAGGTCAGGGGCAGAGGAGGCAGGATGGACGCAACTTCCAGGAAAGAACCTCAAGCTTTGAACTCGATCGAGAGATGTCATGGTCTCAACCCACGAGATTGGGAAGCAGAAGAGGAAACCGGATCAATTGAAGAACTTGAAGAGATCGGAATCGGTGAGGCAGGCGATCAACGACGACTCAAACTCGGGGCTCGTCTATCTCCAAGCATAAAGAGGCAATTAACAGACTTTATCAGGGCAAACATAGATGTCTTTGCTTGGATCCACGAGGATATGGTGGGGATCGATCCAAAAATTACGTCGCACAAGTTGAAAATTGACCCCCTCCATCAGTTGGTAAGGCAAAAAAGAAGTCCCCTAACTGCAGAATGCTCGTGTGCCCTAAGGGAAGAAGTGGAGAGGCTACTGATGAACAGGTTCATCTGAGAGGCTCATTATCTAGTCTGGGTAGCCAACCCCGTCCTAGTCAAGAAGAAGGACGGGAGATGGAGGACATGTATAGACTTGACGGATCTCAACAAAGCCTGCCCAAAAGACAGCTTCCCTCTACCAAGAATTGACCAGCTCGTAGATGTCACAGCCGACCACCAGCTCCTCAGTTTCATGGATACCTACTCCGGGTATAATTAGATACCCATAGAACCGCAAGACGAGGAGCACACGTCATTCATCACGGATAGAGGGCTATACTACTATAAGGTAATGTCCTTTGGACTTAAGAATGTCGGAGCAACTTACTAGTGGCTGGTCAACGCAATGTTCAAAGATCAGATTAGGAAGACCATGGAGGTCTATGTGGATGACATGCTCGTTAAATCTGGGCAGGTCTCTAACCACATAAAAGATCCGGATGAAATGTTCTAAATTCTGAGAAAATTTCGGATGAAGCTGAACCCGTTGAAGTGTGCTTTTGGGGTAGCTTTCTGAAAATTCCTGGGGTTCATGGTGAACAATAGAGGTATAGAGGCCAACCCTAAAAAATAAAGGCGCTTGTAGATATAAGGTCGCCTAGCGAAACAAAGGACGTCCAAAGTTTGACTAGACAAGTTGCAGCCCTGAGCAGATTCATGTCCAAAGTGACAGATCGATGCTTGCCATTTTTCGAAGCCTTGAAAAAGGTGAAACATTTCGAATGGACAGAGGAATGCGAAACTGCTTTTTCATCCTTAAAACAATACATGGGTCAGGCCCTTCTTCTTTCTAAACCACAAGAAGGTGACGTCCTCATCCTTTATTTAGGAGTGTCATGGCATGCCATTAGTGCAACACTTTTCCGTGAGGAGAACGGGATATAGCTCCCGATTTATTATGTGAGCAAAAAGCTGGTAAATACCAAAGAGAATTATACGCCAATTGAGAAACTCGTCTACTGTCTCGTGGTTGCATCAAGGAAGTTACGATTGTACTTCCAGGCCCATTCCATCGAGGTCCCAACTCGGTATCCACTGAGACAAACCCTTCAAAAGACCGATGCCTCGGGTTGACTGCTAAAATGGGTAGTCGAACTCGCTCAATTCGACATCAATTACAGGCCATGATCAGCGATCAAAGGGCAAGCCTTAGCCGACTTCATAGCAGAATTCACTGGATCGACGGAAGAGGAAGCTGAAACCTCAAAAAAATCATGGTGGGAGCTTTACATCGACGAGTCATCGTGTGGCCACAAAGCGGGAGTGGGAGTCCTACTGATCATCCCTAAAGGGTATAAAGTCCATTCCACTTTGAGGCTCGAATTTCGGGCCACTAATAATGAAGCCAAGTACGAAGGCTTCTAGCTGGGCTTCGTCTTGCGAAGGAGGTACAGGCTAAGAACTTAAAGGTTTTCAGCGACTCTCAACTGGTTGTCCGTCACGTAAAAGGGGAATATCAGGCCAAGGGAGTGAGGATGGCCATGTACCTATAGAGGGCGCAAGAACTGCTCTACATGTTCCGAAGGCATGAAATCAGTCAGGTCCCTCAGGCTCAGAACGAACATACGGATGCTTTAACCCACCTGGCTACGGCAAAGGATGCAGAGTTCGTAGGCACAATCCTTATGGAAGTTCTACCGACTCCCAGTATAAAGCCAAAAAATGATGTAATGACGACCGCTCCGATGTATGATTCAAGGATGAGCCTCATCGTGAAGTACCTCTAGATTGGCGAACCTCCTGAAGATAAGCTAGAGGCACACCGCATCCGATTCTGAGCCGTAAAATACTACATCATAGACAATGCACTCTATAGAAGGGGTCTCTTGGCCCCGCTCCTTGGCTGTATCGATGGTCCTGAATGTGACATTATTCTGAAGGAAATACACATCGGACACTGTAGCAATCACGCTGGGGGACTGTTGTTGGCACAAAAAGTCCTTAGGCAAGGCTTCTTTTGGCTAACTATGAAACGAGACGCTATCAGTCTCATCAGGAGATGTGATAAGTGTCAAAGGTTCGCCAACGTCCCTTGAGCTCTTCCAGCTTGCCTCCAGCAAATGGTCAGCCCATGGCCCTTCGCAATTTGGGGGATTGACTTAATAGGACCCCTCCCCACAGGTTACGGGAACTGTAAGTACGCTGTAGTTGCTATGGATTATTTTACTAAGTGGGCAAAAGCAAAGGAATTGGCCCAGATTTCGTCCTCTCAGATACAGAGGTTTGTTTGGAATAACATCATCTGTCGGTTTGGTGTTCTCTAACAGATAGTGTTAGATAACGGAACACAATTCACCAGTGAACAATTCATCCAGTTCTGCGATGACCTTAGGATCTTAAAAAGTTTCTCATCGGTAGACCATCCCCAAACCAATGGGCAAGTGGAGGCAGTTAATAAGATTATAAAGGAGATCCTAAAAAAAAGGCTGGCAACTAAGAAAGAGGCATGGGTGGATGAACTATCGACAGTATTATGGGCTTATCACACCACTGCTTGCAACTCCAGGGGGAAACTCCTTTTTTGCTGGTCTACGGGACAGAAGCTATGCTACCAGTTAAGTTCGAGGTAACCTCGCATCGAAGAGCCACCTTCAACGCAAAGGAGAATGATCAGCTACTCTCGGCTAGCACCGACCCCATCGAAGAAAAGAGAGACGAGGTGTGTTTGAGAATAGCAACCTATCAGCAGAGGATAGCTCGATATTACAACACGAAGGTGCGGGTTTGAAGTTTCAAGGTAGGTGACCTCGTTCTGTGACTTGTGCAACTAGGAGGCCGTGATCCCAAGGACGAAATGCTAGGACCAAATTGGGAAGGTCCGTTCATCGTAAAAGGGAGACTGTAAGCTGGGGGATATCATCTCACCAACATTAAAGGAACAGAACTTCCTCGGGCCTAGAACGCCAAACATATCCGGCCTATTATCAGTAGAGCAAATTTGCTATGGGAAACTTGTAATCATACTTCAAATTAAGTACATTCCCCTTTACCTTCTTAATAATGCGCGTGTTTACTTGAATTCGCAAAAATGATGACATTTCGATTAAAGAAAATTGTATTCATCACACCTCAAAACGAAGAGAAGTTCGATTCCCACCTTGACCGGTATAAATTGTCAGGAGCATAAAGCCATAAACAAAAAAAAGGGAGACAAAGCCCTTTAAAGCTTAAAAGTAAGATGTTTTAGTTACAAACCACAGACGTAGGAAGTAAGACAAAGCAATAAAGTTTTAAGGGCAAGGAGGGGCCTCAGAAATAGAAAGATCCTGAGCATCAGAAATGGTCACTACAGGCACGTCCCCTGATGGTTCTTCACTAAATTCCCTCCCGGCTGCTTCCTCCCCTTGCGAGGTAACTTTGGCTGGCGCGGCGTCCTCCTCGGGAGGAGGATCTGTACTATCAGTAACCCCGGCACCATATGGAGAGGCCGTCCCTGCACATTTGATGAAACCTTGAATAATATCCTAAATGTCTCTGCCAAAGAAAGAAAAATCCATATTCGGATGATGCAGCCACAGGGTGTACATGAAGCTATCAGTAGTGTGGGTGGTAGCAACAGCCCGAGCTTCCTCGGCCATAGCATGAGTCTCTTCCTTTATCTTGGCAATTTCCTTTTCAGTGCGCACAGCCCTCTCCTCAACCCACTGTGCCCTCTCAATGGGACGATGTGCCTCCTCGCGAGCATCTTCAAACTGCCTCTGGAAGACCCCAACCTCTTGGGTAAGAAGGAGTATGTCCCCCTACTTTTCTACAGCTCTTCATGGGTCCTCTGCAGCCTTGAAGCAAAGTCAGCCACCTCACGTGCAAAGGCCTCTTCCCCCCTCCTAGCCATGGCGTTAGCATTTTCTAGCTGACACTTGGCTTCCTCCAGTTTCCTTTTCAATCCTGTCACCTCGTCGGTGGGGACAGTGAGGTCAACCCTGAGTCTTTCTCTTTCTGCCTCCCAGCTCAAGCATCCCTTCCTCTACTTGATGGCCTGGAGCGCCCCCTAAGAAAAAGAAGAAAAAAAAATGGAGAGAAGAAGAGAAAGGAAGGGTTAGAGCACAAGACATAATAAGGCAAGAAAATAAAAAAGGGAGACGTCACCGACCACTAAGCAATGACTAGCCAGCGTCTCCATCAAAACGCTGTCTCACATTTCGTCATCCTCCAGAGATGCAATGTTCTCTCCCAAGATCGGCACCACGTTCTCATGAATGAAGTTGTAGAAGGCTAGGGTCTTGGCCCCTAACTCTTCAGAGGAACAGACTGGTTCACCTGTCGGACGAAGCGACGAGCTTCGAACGGGCTCCTTCCCTTTGCTGAGTCTTTGCCTTTTTAGAGAAGGATGATCAGAAGCATTACCTCCTGGGCTCCGTGACCTCTCGACCTCCCTTTCAACTTTGACGGAGCCGTGATGCAGGGTTTGAACTGGCAGAAGTAAGGTCTCCTTCGCTGCGGGTAGACTGAAAGGAAGGTCAACCTGGGTCAGTGCCGGGGGAGAGAATGGAACGGTCAGGGAAGGCCTCTGAGGAGCCAAGGAAGAGGAAGGGCGATCAGCACGGGCACTGGCAATCCATTTGCGCCTGAGAGGGGGCTCGATGAGGTTAACCCGATCCATGTCAACCTTTTTGCCAAAGTCTGCTGGGGGAACCTCCTTTATACTGCAAACCCTGATGTCATGTGAGCTATCGATAAGCGCAGTTCTCGAAATGGGAGAAGGCCCGTAGGCCTGCAAGAGGTCCTCGTTAAACCTTGAACTGCTTGAGGAAGTGTTGGGGATGGATAGCTGCTCCAAAATCTTAATCTCCTCCATGCTTAACTTTGACCTCTCCCTTCGCATGCCCTCTGTAGAAAACACAAAAAATATCAGACTAAGTAAAGAAGCTAGAAGGGCAACAAATAAAAAGTCAACTTCCCCCTCTGACTCACTTACCCAGATCAACTGTAAAAGAAAAGTTCCGAAGATGGTGCAACGATGGTTAGGATACAAAGAACTAGCAGGTTTTGTAAGGGGCCACATTTGATTTTCCCCGAGCCTCCTCACAAGGTAACGCCTTTTTGAACCTTGAGGAACGAGGTGACAAATAATAAAAGCCTCCTGCCGGCCAAAACCCTTAGTCTGGTAAAGAAAGCACAAGGCCCACGCACTAGGAGGAGGAAGACCATTTTGTAAATGGATGAGAGTGAAAGAAATTAAAGAAGAATAGGCATTGGGTGTCAACTATGCCGGGGCAAGCCCCAACTCATTCAAAAAATTGATAATAAATGGTGGGACAAGGTACCGAAAACCCACATTAAGGTGGTGGACACTGATGGCTATGAATCTAGGCGGAGGATGTGTGGCATGGTCCGTGGGTGATGGCACCAGCACGCGACAGCCCCTCGAAAAAAAAATGCCTCTATAATTCCCCCTATTTCTCTGGATCTGATAGTGGAAGGAAAATGCTTAAAGGGGGAAACGGCTCCATACTCTATTGGTTCCCAGCGGGCTTCAAACCTACTTGCAACCTTACCACTTTAGGAAGTTATGTCCCGCATACGAGGAATCTCCTCACTTTCCTCAATCTCAGTGTCCTCGCTAGCTATTAGATGGCAATGTCATCGGGAAGACTGAGACATCTACAAAAAATAATAAAAAGAGAAAGGAGAAGAAAAGGAAGAATTAGGTTCCGGATGAGAAAACCTGAAAATCCAGGAACCACCAAACCTGAGAGGAACCCAACACAACCCCAGTATCGCCACAAAAAGGAGAAGGAGGGAAGAAAAAGAGAAGCACGGGAAAGAACCCTAAAGGGAAAGGCCACAAAAGTCTTAGGGCCCAACTCCGTCACCACCACTGAAACACCTTAGCCATCATCAACAGAACAGACAAAATCTCGCTCGAATCGCCGTTTCCTTCCGACATAAAAAACGCTCACAAAGAAAAACCTCAAAACAAAAATAGAATAACAACTCAGAAACAGAAGCTCACCTTAATGCTTGAAGGATGATTTAGGAATTTGAACAGTGGAGAAGAGGCTGCAACCTAAGGGCCCGTTCAGCGGCACTAGCAAGACAGGGCAAGATTCTTGAAAAAAGGGGTGATGAGTGGCCTCCGAATAGAGAAAGAGAGACGAAGGAAAGGTAAAATGATGGTTAGAGAGGAGGATTCCTCTGATTTTCAAATTGCATAAGCCAGATCATCGGATGAAAAAACCCTTTGACTGACCCATAAATCCAGCAGACTAGTGTGCATTAAGCATTTAATACAAAGCCTGCCAGCTGGCTAACTCGCATAACTCAAAATAAAGAAGCTCTGTCTCCTATCCAATAGCTCGGGCACACCTGGTGCATAAGCACTAAGCCTCCAAAGCTCGCTATTCAGCAGCTCGGGCACACCTGGTGCATAAGCACTAAGCCTCTAGAGCTCGCTATCCAATAGCTCGGGCACCAGGGAACACTTGGTGCATAAGAACTAAGCCTCCAGAGCTCGCTATCCAATAGCTCGAGTAGACCTGGTGCATAAGCACTAAGCCTCCAGGGCTCACTATCTAAAAGCTCGGGCACACCTGGTGTATAAGCACTAAGCCCCCAGAGCTTGCTCTACCCTCTAATCAGGCCCACTTAACTGCCATAATGAAACGATAGGAAGTGCCAATAATTTAGACTAAGTCAATCCTACAAAGGAAGCTTCCCTCTTAAACCCAAAGTGGGCACCAGTACGATACTCAAAGAGCTGACAATGTATGCCATTGGCAATTGGAGATCAGCAAGCCGAACTACTGAGATATTCACCTCAAAGAGCACATGAAGAACTCCTAACTCACTAAGCAAGCTACGAGTTGAGGGGGCTAATGTTGTGGGGATCCTTTAGATAGAAGGCCTAGAAAGAAAGGGAGTGGCCTAAAATAAGACAAGGCTGCCAAGGGTCTCACAGACAGGTCGCTGAGCATGCGACCGTGAAGCTCCAAAAAGTAAAGAAGCTTGCGAGCTCTCCTCTGTGCCTAGGGAACCAATCAGGTACTTGATGGGTGCCGCCTAAGGCATTCTATTAGCCTGTAGCCCCCCAAAATTCTACAGTGATTTGCCCAGTATTTATTACTTGTCATCTAGCATTTAATGCTTGTATAGATGTAATCATAGTTTTATACGAATAAACTAATACTATCTAGTATAACTCCTCCCCATATATAAAAAAGGGGACGGACATACAAAAAAGGCTCAGGCAATTCTTGTAAAGAAAACTCCTTTAAAGAAGATTATACCATTCACCGTAGACGTAGGGGTTTAACAGACTTTGGCCGAACCACGATAAAAACTCCTTCTATTCTCCCTCTGTATTCTTTTGAAATATACAATAGATCCGCACGCATTAGACAATAGAATAGCAGCTTGGTCTCTTGAACCCTCTGTTGACTAAGTACCAAAATCAACTATCAACAGTTTCCAACCCCATCTTACATTTTAACTTTTTATTTTAGACTCATGCCCTCTTATATCAAATTGTTTGCTTAAGCAAGATCCACCATGAGAAGCCACACATGATTAAGCAATTCTCCTCCTTTTTACAACTGTTGTATGTTATAAAGTAGTGGTATGAAGCATAGACTGCAACTGAAGTAAAAAACTAGTAAACTAAAGAAGAAATTTTACTACAATAAAAGAGATTACAATTTCTCTTTCATAGTACAAAAAACACTCACAAAATGGGATGCCTATACTTTAAGTATAATAGGGTATATATAGTAATCTAAGAATGACTTTTTGATGACTCTAGCTACATGAACTTTATCATACATGAATCACTTATATCTAGATACATGTACTTTCATATTCAGAGTACATGCACATACAATGAACCTGAATAATATAATCCTAAAACACATGAACTTTGACATAGAAATTAGCCAAAAGTGGCTTTAC
>JANHAO010001745.1:0-32512 GCA_026873985.1 Saraca asoca
AAAAAAAAATAACTCTAAGCACGAAAAGAAACAAAATAGAAATAATATATATATATATATATAGAGAGAGAGAGAGAGAGAGAGAGAGAGAGAGAGAGAGAGAGAGAGAGAGAGGGAGACACGCACACATACACACACATGTCATAGTTCAGGACTTGTAATCAAATTTGACAGGCAAATGTGCTTGGATTCATATGAAATTTGGCATAAAAATCAAGTATGAAGAGAAATCATGTGACATGAATTTGAAGGAAAATACTCATATTTATTTTTTTGATTTTTTCTGTTTTGAGGGCGTTTATATAATTTTGATCAAGGTAACTTATCCAGTATGAGTTGATAAGTATATAGCTGTGATCCTTGGATCTTTATCTTTGCGTCGATATATTGTAGTGCATTAGAACTCTTAGGAGTTAGAAAAAAAGTCCTTATGTTAATTGGGAAAAAGTATATATATTCTTGTCAGTAAGGATTTTGCTTAGAATGTTCTTTAGGCGGGAGTGTCTAGTGACCCGAGGTAGGCATTGAGGCACCTATCAAGGGGATCGAGTGTATGGCATTTAGCCTCTCCTACACACTCAGGAGTCTGTAACAGAGCCTCGTTAAATGTGAATAAAGAAATAGTCCCTTTTTAATCAAAATATTGTCCCACAAAATTTCTTTACTTTTGGCCGCATAATTTGTTTGAATTGCATGAACACATCATGATTGTCTATGTAAATGATTGGGTTGCCTTTCTATGTGATTTGGTTGCTATGTGCTATATGATTTGTTGTTTATGGTTGACTCGATGTGCTATAAATTGTGGGTATTGCTCGTTATTTTCAAAACCTAGATGGTGTATGATTGATTAGCTGGCTTATTCTTAGGTACTAATTGATTAAGTGCAGAGTGAAGAGACTAAGTGCTGCATGTTCCAATAGTCGAGTTGCTGGACCGTGACAGTTGGTATCAGAGCGTGATTGAGACCATGCTTATTTGTTTTTTGTTGCACCTTGTTAATATGCCGTTATGTCGAAGAAAATGACATCCACTAAATGCTTTGATGCAATTGATATAGCAATTGGGAATCTCAAAATAGTAGTCGTGGTCGTAAGAAATATAAAAAATAAAGAGATCCCTAAACTCTTTCGAAGGGCCATGAATTGGAAACTCTCGAGCATTGAGCCTCGAATCTCGAAGCTAGCGTAGGAGTCAAAGGCATGGGAACTCATGAATTTTCACAATTCAATGAGTAGCTTGTTATGATTGAGAATAATTAGAAGGATTTGAGAGATGTTATGAAAGACTTTACCAAGAAGGTGAAGGATGTAATAGCTACTCTTCATGCTGAAATAAGTGACATAGCAACCTCAGTAAAGGTTTTGATGATGGCCATTGGGAATGATTAGCAAAAGAGTGGTGCCTCAGAGCAAAGGGGGAAAGTGAAAATCCCTGAGCCAAGGCCATATGCGGGGGAGAGAGATGCATAAAAGGTTGAGAATTTTGTGTTTGATATGAACTAATATTTCCAAGTAGCTGGCATTACTTTTGAGGAAGGACAGTTGAATTGAGCAACCATGTTCCTCACGGATAATGCTAAGGTTTAGTCGAAGACTGAGTATTAGGCTATTTAGGAGGGAAGTTGTAGTATTAATACTTGAGAAGAGCTCAAGTAGGAATTAAAGGTGCACTTCTATCCTAAAATTGTGGACTATTTGACTCGACAAAAATTGCAGAAGTTAAAATAGATAGGATCTGTTTAGGACTACATGAAGACATTTACAATGATTATGTTGGATATAAAGGATATGACTGAAAAGAATAAGCTATTCTACTTCATGGAGGGTCTATCGTGTAAAACAGCCATATAACTCTAAAGGAGGAGAGTCGAAAGCCTCTTAGAAGAGGTGATCACTATTGAATGTTTGTCCAACTATGACATTACCTTTCCTCGAAAGAAGTCCAGTGGAGGGGGCTTGAATACTATTGATGGTGGTCAGTTGGGCAAAGGTGGCAATTCTAAGAGTAGGAGAGGGGGAGCCTTGTCTCACCCACAAGTTTTAGGATCATCCTAGACATCTACCAATAAAGGGAAGTCCAAGACCCTAGCCTATTTTTTATGCATGAGGGCTTATAGAGTGGTAGAATGTCCACATAAGGTTTCCCTTAATGCCTTACAAGTCAAACTTTAAGTAGAAGGGGAACAAGGTAACGAGGGTGGTGATGAAGATCTTGATAGGGATGTAAAGCCTTGTGCTAGGATCTGTGCAATCCAATTCCTAGACTCCCAAGAGTTGTGAGATAGTGGCAAAGCATGGTAGATCTCATCCAATTAAGGATCTACTCACGCAAGAAACTGTACGGGTTCAAGGGTACCACCTCGCACAAAAGCAAAGGAGGTAGTGGATGAGGCACATCAAGAGAGATGTGTAAAGCAGGCACATCCTTTTAAAGAGGAGTTTATCAAGAAGCCTGAGGGCGCAATGTATTCAAGGAGTAGTTACCTTACACCTACATCTTTATTATATCTAACAGTGAAGTTCTTGCATACAAAACCATTCACTTAGTCGTGGGGACAGCTCGTCGCAATGGCTCACATTGTTTCGAGAGTGCTAGAGTTTAGTTACAAGAGGAGCTTGTGGCAATAATCTTCTAGAGCACAACATGTGGAAAAGTAGAACAAAAGTGACAGATAACTTTTTGTTTAACCCTATAGGCTGTGGTAGGAGGGATACGATCAAGGTATCATGTTCGAGTGGTCGTGGAGGCACCAATGGGATGTCGAGTCCATGTTTAAAGAGTAGAATTATTGGAGTAGTAGAGTATGTAGTGAAGTATGATGGAAAGCTAAAAAAATCACATGAGCAGACTTGTGAGCAAGGCATGAGATTTGTAAGCAGGCCATGTTTTGATGATAAGAGGTGATACTTTTACCTGAACAATGCATAAGACTTGCATTTCTCATATTGGTGGTATGAGACATTAGATGTGAGACCTATCAGTAGTAGGCATAACCTAAATGCCAAGCTACTGCTAAGCTATGAAGACAATTAACTTCAGAGTTGTGGACATAACTCATTTTCATTGTCGATAATAAGTCAGAGAGATAAGCTAAAGAAAGCCTAAGAAGAGTTAGAGAAGAGTAGATCGAAGACTTTCAAGGAGCAGTGTTAAACTAGAGTGTTGAAGATAAAACATTGGCAAAGTTCAAAGAGACAAGCAAAGAAGAAGTCGAGGAAAGAGCTCGGGGGAAGCAAAATGAAGATATTGTCAATGTTATGTCAGATTAAGTCATTAATGAGGGCATTGATGTTTTCAAGTGGGGCATACTGTCATAGTTTGGGACTTGTGACCAAATTTGGCAGGAAAATGTTCTTGGATTCAAAATTTTGCACAAAAATCAAGCATGAAGAGAAGATCATGTGGCATGATTTGAAGGAAAACGCTCACGTAGATTATTTTTCTGATTTTCCCCATTTTGAGGGTGTTTATGTAATTTTGACCAAAGTAATTTGTTCATTGCGAGTCGATAAGTACATGGCTATGATCCTTAGATTTTTATCTTCACATCGATATGTTGTGGCGCATTAGAGCCCCTAGGAGTTAGGAGAAAAATCCTTATGTTGATTGGAAAAAAGTATGTTTACTTCTGTCAATAAGAATTTTGCTTTGAATGCTCTTTAGAGGGGAGTATTTGGTGACCTAAGGTAGGCATCAAGGCACTTATCTAGGGGATTGAGTGTGTGGCCTTAATCCTTCCTTACACACTCAGGAGTCTATAATCAAGGCTCTTTGAATGTGAATAAAGAAGTAACCCATTTTCAATCGAAATATTGTCTCATAGAATTTCTTTACTTTTGGCCACATACATCTGCATTTGTTTGAATTTCATGAACACATCATGATTGTTTATGTGAATGACTTGGTTGCCTTTCTATGTGATTTGGTTGCTATGTGCTATGTGATTGGTTGCTTATGGTTGACTCCATGTACTATAAATTATGGGTGTTGCTGGCTATTTTTGAAACTTAGATGGTGTATGATCGATAGACTGGTTTATTTTCAGGTACTAATTGATTATGTATCGAGCGAAGAGTCTAAGTGTTGCACTTTCCAATAGTTGAGTTGCCAAACTATGATAACACACACACACGCAAACAAGGCAACAACTAGAGGGAGTAAATAAAACAACTTTTATGCCTAAGCAATTACACATTGTGTTTTGGAGACAAATAACATTAACATATGTTTAAAAATGATACCGAAAACTTCCACCTATAAAAGAACACAAATTTTTATACTATTTAATCAACTAAAATTTAATTTTTTTTATTGAAATATAAAACACAATGATACCGAAAATTTACTGCATAAAAATAAAGTATTAAACAAATAATAATAATAATAATAATAATAATAATAATAATAATAATAATAATAATAATAATAATAATAATAATAATAGAGCTTAGCTTCGCTAGTTTAATGTCAAATACATGCAACATAATTTATTTAAATTGCAACACATCTAAGGATAAACTTCAATTTGAGACCTAAATCCAAATATGGAGAAAATCTTGTAATATTTCAAGCATGCTTCCAAGAAAAGTTTCTTCCATGCTGCTTCATTGCTTTCTCTTCCATTAAATCCTACCATCATGACTACGTCGCATATCTGAGTCATTTCCTTTTCATCTATCACTACATCTATAATGATCATTTTACCCCTACTACCTTTAGTAGAAATTGCATTTTTACATATCTTCAATATCTTTGTGCAGTCATCATCATTCCAATTATATAAAACCAACCATAAAAGGAAAAAGAGAAAAAAAAAAGGTAAAAATTTAAATTAGAGAAATGATTCTTACACAATGTATAGATTCTTTACAATGTATAAATTCTTTACACCTTATGTCTAAATGTGAAAAGGTTTTGGTAATTATAAAATTGTAAATCTCACATCCTTTCATATTGGGTGTGAGAGTAAAAATTAGTTGCACATAATTTATTCACTCACTCCTTTCATATATGATATAGTTTGTTTAAAATCGATTTCTAGTGCTTTAAATTGATCAAACCAATTTCATGCTAAATGTATCATGGGTGTGTGCATAGATTAGATTGGCAAGTGTTTTTTTTTTCTCCTAAAAATCAATTATAAATGGAGTTTAAAAATTTCAACCCAACTCTAACTACTCGCAAATACACACACATTTTATTGCATGGGGTTGTCCGATCTTTTAAGGTCCAACTTGATTATAAATCTAATTTATTTTGAAAAAAATAGAGTTGATTAAACTTTGAGACACCATATTAACCCAACTTGATTCTTGAAATTTGGTTTGGTTACCAAGATTTAAAATGTTGAACATGACTTATAAACACCTTTAGATTGTGGTGTATGTGCAAGACGTGACTAGTTTACAAGAGAATGTCGACTACCATTTTTCAAAGAAAAAACAGCAACCGAAGCGACTAAAAAAAAAAAAATTAGCTTGCTCTCTTAATTGATTTGCATACCTTTATAAGAAATGCATCCACTTGAGGGATAAACTTGAACATGTCTCCTCCAACATAACTCAAATTCTTGTTTCCAGATAAGCCAGTGACAACCTGTGGAAGATTGAACACTATACATTTCAACTTAAGAAAAGCCTCACATATTATCTTATAGCGGTGATTCCTATTCCACCACCAACATCAACTATGGAATCTAAACCCTCAAAAGCCTCTTTGTGGTCTTTCACTGCAAGGTTCACTATTTGGGAATCACTAGCCATAGCCTCATTGAAGATAGTCATATCTGCTGGATTTTGTTCCAAAAACTCAAAATAGCCTTTTTCTTTGTACGTCTCAGCAAATGTAACCTCATCAGCTTGAATCTATTTCCCCAAGTGATGAAATGGTCCATTACATATGGATCAAGTGATAATTGAACCATCGAAGATAAACTATGATCAGTGCCTTTGACAAAAACCTTTGAAGCATAGTATGATGTTCTCAAGGCATCATATCACACCCAAAAGGATGAATGGACTATCAATAAGATGATTTCAATTATTAGTCAAGTGGAAAGTGACATTAAGAAAGGGAACATATTCACAATGCTCACTCCATTTCACATGAATCAAATGCCAAGTATGGAAATAAGTCACACATAAAGGATAATAAAGAGAAACCTAGTTTTGAGATGAAGGTTGACATGAATACTCAACTCTATAGGCCGAAGAAGGCTTTATTCAAAGGCAACTATAGATATTATAAGAAGTATAGACACGAGAAGGTAGCATGTTATAAGCTTAATAAATGGATTGAGAAGAAGAAACAAGGTATTCCTCTAGCTCTAGTGTGTTTTGAGTTTAATATCGTAGATTTTCTATCAAACACCTGGTGGTTAGATATTAATGTAATAATTCACATTGTCAATTCTTTATAGGCCCTGTAAAATAGAAGGAGGCCAAGTGAAGGAGAGTTGATCATGAGATTGGGAAATAGAGACAAAGTGCAAGTGGATCATATAGGAGTAGTAGCCTTACGATTTTCTTGTAGTCATAAAGTAGAATTAAGAGATACTATTTATATGCTTTATATGTGAAGGAATTTGATTTCAATTGTTGCTTTAGTCTACTTTGGATTTAGTTTTCATTTTGGCAACAAAAGAGTTAGTTTGTTTTGTGATTCTAATTTGGTTGTTTTTGTGATGGCTTATATAAGATTGATGTAGACCCTACTTTTGCAAATTCAATAAACACTGTGGTTAGAAATAAAAGGAATAGAATTGATGAGTGATCTTCGATGTTTTGGCATAACTGTCTGGGTCATATCTCTAGAGAAAGGATAGAGAGATTAATAAACGAAGTAAATCTTTATGACCTATACATCTTTGATTTTGGTACGTGTATTGATAGCATTAAGGGAAAACTCCTTAATAGAGCTAGAAAAAGAAAGAGAACTACAAAAGGAAGATGTTCTAGAGTTGATTTACACTAATTTTAGAAGGCTAATTATGCCAAGCATTATAGGTGGACACATGCACTTCATCACCTTCATGGATGATTATTCAAGATTTGGCAAGGTGGAACTCATCATTGAAATGTTAGAGTACTATGGTATTATGGTAGATATGATAAAATTAGTAGGAACCCTAGTCCTTTTGCTTAATATCTCCCATACTATGGTATTGAGTCTAGTTACACTATGCATGGAATGCTCAAATAAAATGGGATTGTAAAAAGATGGAACTATTGCTCATGGACATGGTGAGATATATCATAGGGAATTCAACTTTGCCAGACATTTTATAAAGGTGATACTTTAAAAACCAATGTGTATGTTCTAAATCAAGTCCTTGGTAAGCTTGTACCTAAAACCTTGTATGAATTGTTATATGGAAAAAGGCCTAGTCTTAGGTATTTCCATTTTTTGATGTTGCAAGGCTAAAGTGAAGCTATACAATCCATTTACAAGTTAGCTTGATCCAAAGACTATCATTAGTTACTTCATTGGATATTGTACTAGCTCCAAATGTGTCAGATTTTGTTGTTTGACCTACTCTACCAGGGAATTGAGTCAAACCATGCTATATATTTTGAAGACCATTTGGATAGTGGAAGTGAAGCAGCATATGATATCTCTCTTCAAGAGGAATAAATCATTATTCCAAAACAACTTATGTTGATCTGAAAGATGATTCAGTACAACAAATGTAAGAATTAATAGTAGGACCCATGGTAGGAGCGGGAGAGCCAAGTGCTCCATTGGTTGAAGAAAGGGAACCAAATCTTGTTAATAAAGAGGAGCCCTTAAAGAGATCCTAAAGGGTTCACAAACCAACAATTACAAATGATTATCTAGTGTACCTACAGTATCATGAGTTTGACACCAATGATGACAATGAGCCCACCAATTTTCAAGATGTCATTTTGAGTCTTAATTTAGAATGGATAAAAGTCATGAAGGAGGAATTGTTTTTGATGAGTCACAGTGATGTTTGGATTATGAGCTTTTATGATGTAAATGGGTCCTTAAGACCAAACGAGATACTCAAAGGGAGATCAAGAGGTATAAAGCAAGATTGACAGCAAAGGGCTACACCAAAAAAGAAGATGTTGATTATAGAGAAACTTTCTCACATGTTTCAACTAAAGATTCATTTTGAGTTGTTATGGAATTGATGGCACATTTTAATCTAATGCTATACAAAATGGATGTTAAAACAACCTTTTTGAATAGTGATTTGTCAGAAACTACTTATATGAACCAACCAAAAGGTTTCCAAGAGAAAGGTAAAGAATACTTGGTGTGTAAATTGAAAAGGTCCATATATAGTTTGATGAGACTATTCTTTTGGATTCAAGAAGAATAATGCAGATCAATGTATCTATTATGGATATGGGCAGATTTATAATTCTATTCTTGTATGTTGATGATATTCTCCATGCAAGTAATGATATGAGCCTTCTAATTGAGACTAAGTAGATGCTGTCAAAGTATTTTGATATTAAGGATCTTTGTGAAGCTTTTTTCCTACCAGGCATATATATCTATCTTAATTGATCTTAGGGTTTTCTTGGCTTTCTCAAAGATTATATATTGAAAATTTGCTTAAAGGGTTATGCCCTTCTGAAAGGGTAGATTCTTTCTAAAGTCTAGTGCTCTTTGAATGATAAAGAAAGATTGAGTATAAAAGAGGTCCTATATGTGTTTGATGTTGGTAGCCTAATGTATGCTCAAGTATATACACATCCTAGTATTGTTTATAGGATTGGTATACTTAAGAGATGCTTGAATGATCTTGGTCAAAGATATTAAATTGTAGTAAAGAAAATTATGAGGTACCTATAAGGCACAAAGAATTTTGTGCTGACCTATCGCATGTCTAGTGATCTAATAGTTATAAGCTACTTTGACTTTGATTTTCAAGGTTGTCTGCATGATAAGAAGTTGACATCTATATGCATTTTTACTATGGTAGGGGGAGCAATTTTATATAAAAGTTTCTAGTAGTCAATCATAAGAACCTCCACTATGGAAGCATAATATGTCATGCGTTATGAAGCTATTCATGAGCTTGTTGAATTAAGGAATTAATATCTAATGTAAAATTCTTAACATCATTTCTAAGCTCTTAACCATTTATTGTGGCAATGCTGTTACAGTAATCTTCTTTCAAAATAATAAGAGTCTTACTGATAGTGAATATTTTTATGTTAAATATGAATTTAAGAAAAGACATGAGAGCATTATACATGCCTTGAATGCAATGCCATGTATTGCATGTTCAGATTGCATGTTCCTGGATCCATTGACCTAAAGCTTAGCTCTAGGATTATTTTATGACCATGTTACTAGAATAGGTTTGGCTGAGCCTTTCAGTCTTTGTAGTTAATGAGAGTTTCATGTTTCTTATTGAAATAATGAACTTATTTTATTATTAATCTCAAGATTTATGAAATGTTATGATATTGCCATATTTATATATACTATTATTATTTGCACGCATTATGTTATGGCATATTGATGGAGATGTACAAACCATGTCTCACTGTAGTGTTAAGATTATTGAATCACATTTGGCATCTTAGGTGGAAGCTTGGATCGATATGCTTAAATTTATATATAATCATATTTATCGTTATGTAAATCTTGTTACTTAAATTTCATATTTCATTATGGTCATCAAACTGAAACATGTATGACATTAGTATCCCTATTAGAAATGATGCTTTGTACTATTGAATAATTATGATATCAATTTAGAGCATTGGTTGTAATAGTGTCAAAATTAATTTGACTTTTCTTGATGTGGCCACATATGGTAATTCAAAGAACAATTTTTTGCCTTTATTATGTTTTGAACTATTTTTCTTAAGTGCAAGATTATTAAAAAAATTTCATGTGGACTTCCATAATGTAGAACATATTTTTATAAAACTTAAATTATACCAATGTCAAAGTAATTTTGTAAATTGGTCCAGATTAAAGTGATAATAGTATGGGGCATAAAATGACACTTAAACCATAATAAGTGATTACTAGTCATGTGATCATTATAACCAGGCTATCCTATGATGGGTTAGCTTCGCTTAGTTTGGTTAATATATAAAAGATAGGTGCTTAATCTCACCCTAAATCAATTCTTGTAGTGTCCTTATTAGGATTCATAGAGGCTGAGGATGCTAGGGATTGAGAGAAATAAACCTACCCAGATTCCCAATCATTCAAATCAATGGATTCACAACCTATAAAAGGTGTGTAATTATTTTACATTATAATTATTATTTTAATTTGCATTATATTTATGCCATGCGATATGGTAAATTAAATCTAGATAATTGGTTGAATTTTATGATATGATTTCTTGCAACATAATTCTCATACGCCAAGGAAAAGTTATCCTATAACATGTGAAGATTTTGTGCATATTAAAAATATGGAAAAAGAACACATACATATAAAAAATATTTTAAAAATAACTCAACAAGTGATGGGAAATTGTAAAGTAATAATTTCTCAATGTTTGTGTTCAAATGTCTTAGAAGAAGATATATTTAAATATTGAGTAAGTCACATTTTGTACATAAAAATGTACAATTAGTGAAGGGGGCCACAACGGTTGCAAAAATAACCAATTTTGATGATTAAATAAGTATATTTTGATCATCAAATAACATATCTCCAATGACAGAAACAGGACCATAGACGTCATGTGTAGCATTAATAGTGAAAGCTATGTTCTCGCTTGTTGTTTTGCTCAAATGCCCCTAGTTTCTTTGGAGTTAATGGCAAAAGTGACGCCTAGCATGCAAAAGGAGCAGGGTCACATCATCATAAGATAAAATATAAGAAACTCTTTGAATTTCAAATAATATGTAATTTTTTTAAGAACTAGTTCCTGTTCAATTATTTTGACTAATACATCAAATCTAATCCAATTGGACTATACAAATGACTTTATGGTCGAACCAAACTGTTAGTCCTACCTATTCGTGAGTAAGAAAGTAAGAAATATATTAAATTCAAAAATGTTATTGCATTTCAAATTATTTTATCATATCTAGTTAGAGGTGTTATCAATATCCTACTAATAAAGAGGTTATTTTGGACAACTATTTTTTTTTGTTTTTTTGTGTTGCTCTACTTCCAATTTTGCCCTTCACAAAAGTGCTTGGTTTAGACATTATTGGACTGCCCTTTTGTGGAACAAATGTATCCCAAATTCACAGTTGATGGAGGCCCATTTTTTGCAATTTTGCCTTTAGCTCATTCTCTCTTTATGATAAGAATATGGAAGACCAAGCTAAAGATTATTAAGAAGCTTTGCATATGCCAATTGGATTCGTGACTAGAGCCAAGGCAAAGAAGATGAGAGAAGCAATTTAAGGACATTGTCACACACTTTGGAGTTCACAAAGGGAGCTAGGATTTGGAGATTCAAGGGTCATTTGCTTAAAAGCTTTGCTATTCACTTAAGGGTACTTGAGCATTAACTTGGATAGCAAACAGTCAGCCATTTTTTATGTAGCCACATAGTCACTCCTTTGGTCCCTTTTTTAGAAGGTTTTGGGCTACTATTTTGTATTATTTTATGTGTTGCCTTTGAGACCTTTTTGGTATTATTTTGAGGTTGTTTGATCTCCTTTATTTCTATATTTTGGTGGCTGATTTAGGGCAATTATCTAGTTAGATTTATGGGCTGTTTAATGCCACTTTGGCATCAGAGCTTTCGCTCTTCCAATTTAGTGATCTTTCTACAATTTCTTCTTGTATATGCTTCCATTTTCCTTTATTTTCCTTGTTGTGTTCCCCTGAATTTTCTATACATTTTGTGTTACATTTCTTGATTAATTGTTGTCTAATTGAATTGTAAATTGCTTGTTGATTGGCCATCAAATTTACATCTATTCTGCTTGATCTTAGTTTTATTTGACCAAAATTTCTCTATTAATTTCTTTCCATTTCTGTTTCATTTCCTTGCTTGTTCTATTGAAAGTTCTACTAAAAATTGTGAAAATTTTTCATTTCTTACCTTATTGCATTTCAAGTGTTAGTTATTTGTTTGGGTGACTTTTGATTTGTGCTTTTGTGTCCATTGGTGTGGGATTGCATTATGCTTCATTTTGATTTGATTTGGTTCCATTGCTCTCTCAATTGCATTAAGTTTTTTTTGGCTATCCATATTCCTATGTTGGGTAGCCAAGACTTTGCTAGATTTCTCTAAAAAAAATTTGCTGCTGTCCTAGTTTAATTTGGTCTTGTTTTTTTTTCCAAAAGCATCTTCAATTTGAATACAGCCTTTGGAAATTATGTTAGTCCAATTGTGATTCAATATAATTGTCTTTTTGGCTACTCAAAATTGGTTGCCAAGTGCTAGAAAAATAAAAAAAAAATTCTAGACAGCAAAAGAAAGTGTTGAGAAAAAGAACAAAAAGAAAAGGAAAACACTAATGGAAAAGCAAAAATAAAGAAAAGAAAAGTGTGAAAAGAAACAAAAGAAATAAAAGGGCAAAAAAGCAAAGAAATAGCAAAAATAAAGAGCAAATAGAAAAAGAACAAGTGTTATCTCAAATTGGAGCTAGAAAAACAATTTTGCAACTTTTTGAGCTTGATTTTAGCCAAAATAATTGATCATTTTTGAGTCAATTTCTATTATATTCAACTTGAATATGTTTTTGTTGGATTGCATAATCAATATGCTAGCTTAGAAATCTAATTTAAGTGCAATTACTTGATAATTTCCTTTGTAACTTTTTGATTTCCCCTACAACATTTTCAATTTTGCACTGTCACTCCCCTACTAGTCAAAACTTGTTCCAAATATTTTGTCCATATCTCTTGTGTTCCTTTATTAATTCTTTACTCCTCATTCTTGTTGGTTCATGCTACATTTTAGTAGTTGAGTGTTGTGTGACTTTGAGTGCTATATTTTGTGAGCTCCTAGATTTGTCATTTTAGTTTTTATAGGACTTCATGGAGAGAGCTAAAGTAGTAAAAGGCAAGTGTGTTGTGAGCACAATAGAGGAAAAAAGCCTAGTTGTATGAACAAATATGAATAGAGTGATCTACACACTTGTGAGGGTGTGAATTGATGTCTATATTTTCCTAACATTTATTTTATAGAATTTTGTTTCACTCAAAGGATGGAAGTTAGTGGATCACAACTTAATGAAATCATGGTCACTCCAAGAACAATGCAACAAAAGTTTGAGAGATTTACTATGAAGATTGATGGCCTTGGTGAAAGAATCACAAATGTGGAAAATAGTAGAAATTCTCATCGAAGAAGAACTCGAAGAACACATGATCAATATGGAAGCAATGAGGAGGATTTAAGAGATGAAAGAGAAGACAAGGAGCTGTCCACTCTTTCCTATGAAATAGAGAGAAGTGAAGGAAGAAGAGATAGAGGCCATGTGGGATGAAGACATGAAAGACTAAGAAGAGAATGGTGGATTTAAGCCTACATAATATTAAGATGATCTTTTCATCTTTTCAAGGCAAAAATGATCCAGAAGCCTATCTTGAATAGGAAAAGAAAGTTAAGTTAATCTTTAAGTGTCACAATTATTTGGAACAGAAGAAAGTGAAACCAGTAGTTATGGAATTCATGGATTATGCTATCATTTCATGGGATGAACTTGTGCAAAGTGGAAGAAGGAATCTTGAAAGAGCTATATCTACTTGAGAAAAACTAAAGACAACTATGAGGAGAAGATTTGTCCCTTCACACTATTATAGAGAGTTGTACCAAAAGTTTCAAGGCGTTACTCAAGGATCCAAGAGTGTTTAAAAGATCACAAGAAGATGG
This sequence comes from Saraca asoca, assembly GCA_026873985.1. Lineage (NCBI taxonomy): Eukaryota > Viridiplantae > Streptophyta > Magnoliopsida > Fabales > Fabaceae > Saraca > Saraca asoca. The sequence goes on from JANHAO010001745.1 coordinate 13,793, forward strand.
ACATAGCAATGATAAGAGTAAATGTAGAGGAGGATAAAAAGGCCATTATGGTTTAGTTTCTCAATGGATTAAACCATGACATTTGCTAATGTACCATATGGAGCTTGAGGATATGGTACACATGGTAATGAAGGTGGAAAGACAATCCAAGAGAAGGACTTCTTCTAAGAGCACTCATCTATCAAGTTCCTCTTGAAAGTCTAAACAAGACCAAAAAGACATCAAGGCCTACAAGAGACCCATAGCCAAAGCTTCCTCAAAAGACAAAGTAAAAGATTCAAGAGGTAAAGGCAAGTTGGAAGTGCCCTAAAAGCAAAGAAACATCAAATGCTTCAAGTGCTTGGGTCACGATCATTATGCCTTTAAGTGTCCTAATAAAAGAGTTACGATGTTGAAGGGTAATAGGAAGGTTAAGTCAACTAGTGAACATGAGAGGGAGGAAGAAAAGTCTAATTCAAATAGCAAAAAGAGTAATGAATTGCAAGAGGTGGTAGTTGAAAGAGAGGTATTAGTTGTAAGGAAAGCTTTGAATGCCCAAGCTAAGGAGGGAAGTGAAAAGCAAAGGGAGAACATTTTCCACACTAGATGCCATGTTCAAGAAAAGGTTTGTAATGTGATTGTAGATAGGGAAGTTGTGTAATGTTGCTAGTACAATCATGGTTGAAAAATTAGCTTTGCTTACCCTCAATCATCCCTCTCCTTATAAGTTTCAATGGTTGAATGAAAGTGAAGATTAAAGTTAATAAAACAAGTGTTAGTTTCATTCTCTATAGGGCACTATCAAGGTGAAATGTTGTGTGATGTTGTTCCCATGCAAGCTTCCCATTTATTACTTAGAAGGCTTGATAATTTGACTAGCATGTCATACATCATGGTTCCCTAAACTAGTATAGCTTCATGAAGGACAACAAAATCATTACTTTTGTACCATTCACCCTAAGCAAAATTTGGAAGGTCAAATGAAAAGAGAGAAAAATAAAGGAAAAGAAAGTGGAGAAAAAGAGAGAAAAAGTGGGAAAAGAGAGTCGAGAGAAAGTGAAAAACTAGAAAAAAAGAAGTGGAGTGTATTTACGAAGGATAGTGATGTTAGGCAAGCTTCGTATTGTAATTAGCCTATGCTAGTTCTTATGTGCAATGGTGTTGTTTTTAATGACAAATAGGAAACTAATGATTTACTTAGTGTCATTGAGTCTATTTTACAAGAATATCAAGAGGTGTTCCCCAAAGAAGTACCCCACAATTTACCATCATCAAGAAAGATTGAGCACCAAATTAATTTCATTCCTAGAGCCTCTATTCCCAATTGGCTAGCCTATAGGACAAATCTTAAAAAGGCCAAAGAAATCCAAAGGCAAGTGGAGGAGCTTATGGTCAAAAGCTACATTTGAGAGAGCTTGAGCCTTTTTATGTAGTTCTGATGTTGCTTGTGCCTAAAAAGGATGGCTTTTGGTGAATGTGTATTGATTGTTGGCCAATCAACAACATAATGTAAAATATAGACATCCTATCCTAAGGCTTGAAGACATGTTAGTTGAATTATATGGCTCTTGTATTTTTTTTAAAAATTGATTTGAAACATGGTTATCATCAAATTAGGATGAGGTTAGGAGATGAATGAAAAACTACATTTAAAACTAAGCATAAATTTTTTGAGTGGTTGGTTATGCCTTTTGGTTTAACAAATGTCCCTAGCACATTCATGGGATTAATGAACCACATCTTACATGCTTTTATTGGAAAATTTGTGGTTATCTATTTTAATGATATCCTTCTTTATAGCAAAAGTGATCATGAGCATATTGAACATTTAAAATGTGTTTTGCAATGTTTGAAGAATGAGCAATTGTATGCTAATTTTGAGAAATGTTCCTTTTTCTTGGAAAAAAAATTAATTTCTTAGGTTATGTGGTAAGTGGCAATGAGATTGAAATGGATGAAGAAAAAGTGAAGCCTTTAGAGATTGGCCAACCCTTAAAACCGCGAGTGATGTGAGGAGTTTTCATGTGTTAGCTAGTTTTTATAAGTGGTTTGTAAGAGGTTTTATGACCATGGTAGCCCCATTAAATGAATTAGTAAAGAAAAATGTAGGTTTCAAGTGGGAGAGTGACCAAGAGAGAGCTTTTAACTTGTTGAAAGAAAAATTAATTTCAGCTACTTGCTCTTCTGAATTTTTCAAAATTTTTTTAGATTGAATGTGATGGATCGAGACTTGGCATTGAATTTTTTTTAATGTAGGAAAGGTGTCCCATTACATTCTTTAGTGAAAAGCTAAATAGAGCAACCCTCAACTACCCAACATATGATAAGGAGCTTTATGCATTAGTTTCAGTATTGAAAACTTGGCAGCATTATCTATGGCCAAAAGAATTTGTCATCTACACCAACCATGAGTCCTTGAAGCACTTGAAAGGCCAAAGGAAGTTGAACTAAAGGCATGCAAATTGGATAGAATTCATTGAGACATTTCTTTACACCATTCAATATAAACAAGGTAAAGAGAATTTGATAGCCGATGGCCTTTCTTATAGGTATACACTCATCTCCACTATGCATACTAAATTATTGGGGTTTGAACATGTTAAGGAATTGTATGTTGATAAATATGACTTTGGTAGTGTATTCAATACTTGTGAGAAAATTTCTTTTGGAAAATATTTTTGGATAGATGGCTATCTTTTCAAAGAAAACAAATTGTGTGTGCCTAAGTGATCTTTGACGGACTTGCTTGTTAAAGAAGCACATGGGAGGGGTTTAATGGGACATTTTGGTATTGCTAAAAATTGTTTGTCTTGTGAGATCTTTTTTTTTTTTGGTTGGGTATGAAGCATGATGTAGAAAAGCTATGTGGGAATTATATAACTTATAAGAGAGCTAAATCTAAAATCATGTCTCATGGTATTTATACCCCATTTCCCATTCTAATGAATCTTGGGTGGACATTTCTATAGATTTTGTGATTGGTTAGCTATGGTCCAATAAGGGGAAGGATTCTATATTTGTTGTGATTAATAGATTCTCAAAGATGGCATATACATGGCTGATTTGTTCTTTAAAGAGGTTAGGAGATTGCATGGAGTGCCTAGGACTATTATTTTAGATAGAGATGTAAAGTTCTTAAGCTACATTTGGAATGTCTTTTAAGATAAATTGGAGACAAAGTTGTTGTTTTCTACCACTTGTCATGCTCAAATCAATGGGTAAACAGAAGTAGTTAATAGGACTTTATCTATGTTATTGAGATCTATCATTCAAAAGAACTTAAAAAAGTAGGAAAAATGTTTACCTTATGTAGAGTTTGTATATGATAAGAGTGTACATTTCACCATTCAATATTCTCTTTTTAAAATTGTGTATGGTTTTAATCCACTAACCTCTTTGGATTTGTTGTCATTACTAATTGAGGAGCGTGCTAGCCTTGATGGGAAGAGGAAGACTGAACAAGTGAGCAAGTGAGCAAGAACATAGAAAAGAAAATGGAATAATACATGCAACAAGCCAATGAAATGGTGTTTTAGTTAGCTAATTTGGTGTGGTTGCACATCAGGAAAGGAAGATTTTCAGTTAAAAGAAGACAAAGCTCTATCCAAGAAGAGATAGGACTTTTCAAGTGGTGGCAAGAATAAATGACAATATATACAAATTAGATCTTCCAAGTGATTCTAACATTAGTACTACATTTAATATTGTTGACCTTTCTTTTTTTGAAGTAGGATTCAATTTGAGGTCGAATCTTTTTGAAGAGGAAGGGAGTAATGAGAACATGGAAGACTAAGTCGAGGATCACCAAGAAGCTTTACATTTACCAAGTGAATCCACAACTAGAGCTAAGGCAAAAAGGATGAGAGAAGCAATCCAAGGGCTTTGTCAAACATGTTGGAGTCCACATAAGGAGCTAGGACTTAAAGGTTGAAGGGTCATTTGCTTGGAAGCTTTGTAGACCCTTTTGGTATTATTTTGGGGTAGTTTGATCCTATTTATTTCTATATTTGGTGGCTGATTTAGGATAATTATCTAGTTGGATTTATGGGTTGTTTAATGCCACTTTAGGGAGGGTTTTTGGTTTATTTTTGTTGGCTTGTGTTTTGGCTTTATTTTAGTCTAGATTTGTTTATTTTTTTAGTTAGCTTATATGTTTATTTGGTTGGGCTTGTGTGGTACTTTAATCTAGCTCATTAGTGAGTCTAATTGCTACAAGAGAAGGCATGTTTCACTCATAATTCAGATCTAATCATTTTATGAAATTGAAGTATTTCTTCATAAGAGAGTGCTCTCCTAAGGTGAGAGCAAAAACATGAGACTTATCAAAGAACTTGCTCTTTATGGTGCCAATTTTATCAGTTATCACTCTCTTTTTACCTCTCTAGAGTGTGACATAAATATTATTATTATTCTTTTTCTTTTTCAATTTGTTACTAAATTTTGCTGAAATAGGATAGATTCATGGGCATCTCTATAGGAGATCACATCATTTTGCCTCTTTCTCTCCATGTCTCTATTTCAAATCGATGCCTTTTGCACTTGCTATTGTTTTCATTTTTCTTTTTCATGCTGGAATGTGAAATAGCTTTTAATTTGTAAGGTAAATCTTTTAGTGCTTTTCTTGTATTGTGTTTGTTTATGGGTTTGTAAGCCAAAAATTTTCTTCCCTAGTAAGATTTTGTTCAAAGCTTTAATTGAGGATTTGTTATGTTTGTTGACTACGATTTAGGAGCTTATGCCATTCAACAAGGCTTAAGAAGGTTGGAGATTACTACAATAAAGCACACTACTTAGAGGTGGTTCATACTTGTATATCAAGGTGACTTAAATTGCTTATTGTATCTTTAGTAATGGTTCTGATAACCACCATAAAAGTGATCATCTTATTGCACTCAGAGGAGGTTTGGTGTAACTGCTGGAATGTCAGCCTCGACTAACATTTAGTTGTAGTTAAACCACCTGATATGATCTCCCATAGAGATGCCTATGGATATATCTCCAATTTAGCAAATTCAGTACCAAAATTGAAAGAAAAACGAATGATATTCAAGTCACACTCTAGATAGAAAGAGGAGAGTGATAAGTGATAAAATTATATGCCACAAAGAACAATCTTTCTGATAAGTCTCAAGTTCTATCAGGAATCCTAGGAGAAGAAGCTTTCAAGAAGAAACAACTTTTGATTTCTCAATTGATCAAATGTCAATAGTGAGGGAGACATACCTCCCCTCATAGCAATTAGGCTTGAATATAGGCTGCATTAAAGTTCTACACAAGCTTAACAAACAAACATATAGAACTAGCTAAACAAATAAACAAGTTTAGACCAAAATGAGGCCACCACAATAATACTCTAATATGGCATTAACAATCAAACGACAAACTAGCCAACAAATGGTCCTAGATTAGCCACCAAATTACAAAAATAAAAGGGATTAAACAACCCTAAAATAATGCCAAAAAGTTCTCCAAGGTGGCCTATAAATTAACACAAAATAATAGCCTAAATATTGTGATAAGGTCAATCTAGATAGAAACATTAGGGCAACTTGATGGGAAATTTCAGGACTACAAATGGCAAAATTAGGCTTTGGCCTTAACATGAAAGTTGCAAAGCTTTCTCTTAGCTTTCTAACCATATTAAGATCAATCAATCTGACATCTGGAACTTAAGTTATAGCTCGAAACCTAAAATAATATCAAAACCTTGACTTTAAGCAATTAATTCAATTAAGCTCTAAATTATGACCAAATCACAAAACAGGGCCAATTCACTAAATTAAACTTGATTAACATCCTAAGAGGTAAAATATGAAAGGAAATAAACGGGGAAATATTTTGCTCATAGAAAAGCCCTTGTTGTCCCTCTGAGTAATCCCCTAAGTTTCCATCGTCAGTTTTATTTTATTTTATATAAACATGGAAACGGTTCAGAATAACCTTTAAATTTTCCTTTTTTTAAAAAAATTTTGATGTGGTTTTGAACCACCTTTATATTTTTTTTCATTTTTTTTGGGAATATTTAGGTGGTTCTAAATTGAATCTATATATTTTCTAAAATGACTAGCAATGATTGGCCATTTTTTTTATATTTGTTGCTTCCTTTAGAAGTCTTCTTACTTTCATGGGTAAATTTTGATCATAGGGGGATTCTAAAATAAATTAAACATTACCTGATAAAAAGTATAAAAGATTAATGTGTCATTCATGGATTTACAATTTGAATTAAATTATACATAATTTGAATTAAATTATGTAGAATTAAAATTATAGAAAATTGAAAATAATATATTAAAAGAATTTTGTGCATATTGCCACAAAAAATTGCCATAAGATTTACATATATTTTGCAATTCACTGTGATATCTAGTACTTAGTATCACTGACGTATGCTTGCTGCCTTTGTACACTACAAAGTTAATTCAAATGGGACAATTTTTTTTACCAAAAGCCAACAGGATAATTGGGCTATTTTTTGTGTTTATTTTTTTATATGTTAAAAAATCGAATCATTTGACTATGAAATTTGTGCATTATACATCTAGCACCCCACCAATTATATATAAAGAATCCATGTATCAAAATCTAAATGATATTGCAAATTTACACTTCTCCTATCTACATATCACCTATCTTTATCTATTTGTACATATCAAAAGTTGCTTTTAGATCTGAATATCAAAATATTGTGGGTGATATAAGTTATCTTTCCATATGTTATAAAAAGAATGAAACATATAATAGATAAGAAACTATTGGAATTCATTTATCCTCAATGTGTTAAATCATTATCTTTATCAATGTCATCAATAACTATACATTGAAAGAGAGATATGGGTAAAAATTCTTGTCTTGACAAATCTATGAGACATGTATTTTGGCAATTTCCTCTTTTATTTATACTACAAACTCTATCTAGTTAACCTCCATAGTACTTAAAAATTTCTAGAAGCCAATCTAGTTCAAATAATAGCCAATATGCATGAATTATTATATTATTCTTGTTGATGAGCAGTTTGTTGGTTGAATAAATAAGGTGGAATATGCCCTTCGATCTCCTTGATGTAGTTCAAGATGGCACACACTTGTTGTTTTGTTTCAGCTAACTGCTCCTTGGTTAGGTTGAACTCTGATTTTAGGCTTTGCACCTCTTCTTGAATTATTGGATTTGTGTTTGAGGCACTAATGGAGTGGATTCTTTGAGAGCTAGTCCTAAACATGCTTGTCAAAGCAAACTCCCATCCCTAAATCATGAACACGGCCTAGATGCTTCTTCTTAAACACTTCAAACACTTTTCCAAAGGCTTCATCTAGAGATAGTATTGAATGTTGCAATGGGTCCATTCGGCTTAAAGCATAATTCAATTTTTCCTAAGTAAACATAAACATTACTACAATATCAACTAACAAATTTCATGAAGTGAATAAAATTTTTTAATTGAATCCTCATCCCTATTCTCCATGCTTCATTGTTCATATATGAACCATCACTTTTCCAATATACAACATCCTATAACTTTCCTTTATCATAGCATTCTCTTTTTTCTTTTCCTATCATTCCGACAAAAAAGATTTGACTTAAATGAATATATATGAATTTAATTTTATTTACTTAGGGATAATGGATATACTAACATCTCCTTCTTGAACTATGCCAATGTTTTTGACCTCGTAGTGTGCGAAACGGTCTACTTGTTTTGATTATGTGCATTTTACTTACATATTTCATGCATAAACAAACTTAATTATTCGTTTAGCCATTGTTACACGTATAGCTATATTAAAAAAATGATGAATTGCTTTGTGTTTTTGTTTATCATAGATGAAGCTAGGATCGTAATGCTTATTGTACATGCCTAATCTATAATTTCTCGACTATGTCCTAATAACAAGCTTAGCAAATCAAATGCCCATTTCATTATTTGGAAACTAAAAGCAGGGCAACGGAAAAAAAAAGAAAAAAGAAAAAAGAAAAAATTAGCAATAGAATGACATATAAATTGTAAATATTTGATTAGTACTATTACATGCCATAACTAATCTAGTCACCACATAATCTTCAACCAAGTCTGGTATGGCAAATCAGGTTTCATAATTTATTAGAAATTTGATCCTAGCCTAATGACCTAGTACTCCTAAAAAAAGTCATCCTTCTTTTTGTATGGAACAACCTTGATTGTTTACTTGAATAAAAACTTTTTCTTTGTCCAAGGTCCAAACTTGTTCGACTTTTAGCTTCTTGACCTTAGCCACACTTTTCTCATCTATTAAGATAAGTATCAAACATGAGTGCAATATAAATTCAAACACATAAGAAAATGATATATTATAGTTACCTATAGTATTGTAGTACCATCCAGTTTTAGGCTTCCCTTTCCTAGCACTAGAAAATGATGTATGAAGAGCATCATCCATGTTAGTGTCCAAATCCATCTTAGGGACTTCTATTTGACCTTTTTAGTGTTCCATCCCAAAAGCATAATGCAATGTGGACTGTATAGGCTATATAGGCTATTAGGATATTTAGGTTGTGTGTGATGTCTCAACTATGTGGGCTGTATAGGCTATATGGGCTATGTGGACTATATGGGTTGTTTGGGCTATGTTGACTGTATGGATTGTTTGGGCTCTATGGCCTATGTTAGCTATCTCGGCTATGTGGGCTATATGGGTTATGTGGTTTATGTGGGCTCTCTTTGCTCTTTTGGCTATGTCAACTGTCTAGGTTGTGTAGGATGTGAATATGTAGGCTAAACAAGGGCTGGAACAACTTAAATGGGTTATGGAGGAGCAAATTGGGTACTGGATGCTCTTTTGCTATCTTAAACTCTTAGACATATTGACTTAGGCATATCTGTAAAACAAGTATCAGTAATCTAAAAATAATACTGAAATTCTTTATTTAAGCAAGCTCACATTAAGACAAACCAAATTGTAGAATGATATGTGCCAAATTCTTCAACTAAGTAATTTGACAGTGAAACAAATCATAATTAATGCATATTCACAAAATTCTTTAACAAAGTAATTTGACATTGAAACAAATCATAAAGAATGCATATTCACAAAATTTTTAAATATTCAAACATTTTGTCATCTTCCTCGACATTGGTTTCTAAATTAGGGCCTTTCAAGCAATCATTGTATTCCTCTTCCCTTGTCAATTGATTATTCTCACCATCATTTTCAAAACAATTGCTTAACTCTTGCTAAGTAAATCGTTCAAGCTCACACATCTCATCATCAACCCCTCTTATGTCATATAAGTCTTGTGGCTTGAAATAAATAGTAACACTCCACTTTGGTGACACTTGATCTTGTACAAAATAAACTATATGAGCTTGTGATGCATAGATGAAAGACTCATGCTCTTCACATTCACTTGTACGAATCAAACTATTAAAATTTATAATATTGAAGCCCAAACATCATTTCTAAGTCCTCTATCATTAGTGGTGTCAGCCCATATATATTTGAAGAGAGTCACAAATTTTTCATAGTAATTGAGCTCAACCTATCATATGAATGATCAATGTTTACAGTTGTCAAGACTAGGAAAGATAAAGCCAAACTAACTAAGCTTATAGCTTGGGTGAGTCCAGGTCAAACTACAGAGACTAGTGATTTATTTCAATGTGTTCATAGAAGGAAATGAGGGGTTGGATATTAATTAATCAAAAATAGAAATTTAAATAAACAGTGTAAATACAAGCAATCAAAAGCAAAGAAAAAGGAAAATCTAATGGAGAAAAGCTTATCAAAGGGACTCTTGCAATCAATTTTATGACAGATCATTGATATAAATATTTCATTCCCTCTTTAACCACTTAGCCGAGAATATAATTAAACCCAACACCTAATTAATTCTTAATAATTAATCCTAAATTGGTCAACCAAGTCCAGCACCTAATTAACCCTTATTGTTAAATCAGTTGAAGACCAACACCTCAACTAATTTACCAATAGCAATAAGATATAAAAATGCCAAGAATAGTTAATCAATTTACCCTAGTAACAAATCAATTAATTATTCTCAATTCTCTAGGAAAATTAACTTATCCTAGGAGTAAATCAAAATCATTATTGCAACTCAAACCAAACAACAACAAATAATAATATTCCTTATAGAAGTTCACCAAGTAGTAAATCACAGTAAATAATTTCTTAATGGGCTCTACTAACTAATCATCCAAAACAATTGTTATCATTAAGTCAAAGAATCAAATTGGGAACAATTTGAAAATAGAAGCAAGTTTCACAATTAAGAAGAGAATTGATGCAAATTTCCTTTGGATTAAAATGGGAGTTTACCAACATATTAATGTAAAAATAAAACCAAAAATAAAATAAAATAGAAAATCTAATTAGGGATGGTGTTCTTGCCTTAGCAGAGCTCCATTGCTTCACAAAATTAGAAACAAATGAAATTGAATTTAAAACTTATTACAATTGGGGCTCAACTAAGCTTTTATAGGAGTTCACTACACTAACTCTACTTGGGTTACTAAATAAGGTTGGAAAGAGGATTAATTGGACATGGGTTTTTTTTATATAAAATGTAGATTTTTCTATTAGGAGTCCAATGGCCTTGACCTTGTATAAAATTTTGATTCCTAGCTCAAGTTATGGGCCAAAAACTAAAATAGCTTTTCAGAGTAGTCTAACCCATAACAAAATTTAACACTTAAGTCCACAATCTTGTAACTTAGTGAAAATGGTGTAGTTTAACCTCAAGCTTTTCGTAAAAGTTGTAGGAATAAATTTTAGTTATCCTATGGCATTAGGTTTGCAACAAAATGATGGATGGAGCTCCACTTATGATGAAAATATTGAAACTAGTCTTGGGTGGTAGGACAAGTCTCTATTTCAGCTTCTAACATGAAATGGGCTTGGTTCTCTACATGATATTTTTACATCTTTATCTTAACTTTTCAAAGGTATAAAAATCACCTAAAAATAAAGTCTTGAACTCAAGATACACTTAAAAACTTGAAATAATAACAATTTACCAAATTAATTCAATTTAGCATAAAAACTTAGTAAACCACAAAACTAATTACAAGTATCTAATTAAGCACATAAACATGAGGAAAAACTAATTATAAAAGGGATATAAAGTATGTGTAAATTGTGTTTATCAAATTCCTCCCCGTTTGCATCTTGATGGTTAGAAACAAAGTTGTAGAATTCATGAAAACTTAAGAGTTTTAGGTTTTAATTCATTTTCTTGTGCTAGTATCCTAAATATATCCATTAACATTGAATGCCAAAAACCTCAGAGCATTGAAAGGGGTCTTCAGGCTAGTTCCTTCAAATCATCTGACGTAGTACCAACCATGTTATCCACAAAAACCTAATAGAAGAAAATTATCTTTTACATATTTGCCAAAAATCAAATTTGTAGTAACTTTCTTTTACAACTTACTCATTTGGAAAACCAATCAACAAAATCTTTGCAAACTATCTTTTATTGCTTAATAGAGGAACATGTCCAGTTCCTTAGTCTTTCTTTAACTTGTAGTCTAAATTCCCTACAAGCAACATCAAAGACATAACTGTTAGGCTAAGTAATCTTAGGAAAGATAATAAGGTGGATACTATTATGGATACTCACTTCATAAAAAGATCAACCTCTTTTTAATTGAATAACACATATTGATGTGTCTATATCTTCTCCATAGGTGTCAGCATGAAACTAGAATTGCTACTTATTGATTGAGAAAGGTAGTAGACACTTTTTCACATCCATTATCATTTGGTTCATCATTGACACACCTTATTTGATAGAATCTTGTTTCAATTCATTCTAATTATCTTGAACATAATGTAATACAATCTTCAAATATGTTCCCTTCAACAATGGAACCTTCTGGTTGAGCATTATTGCTTACATAAGACTTTATATATCCCAAATATCTACATAAAGTAAGATATCATTAAAAATAGAAAAGAAAAGAGAATCATAAGTCTAAACTTAAAGGGATAAAATCAACTATTACCTTTCAATAAAGTACATCCATTAGTATTGTTCAGGGGAATAAGATCACCAAATGACAAAGTAAGAACAATTCATTGTTATACATTCTTGAGGTCATCAGGGTTAAAAATTTTACTACATATATGTGTAAAATATGAGCTTAACTCAACCAATACTGTAGTAACTTTGTTTAGTAACATATTATGTATTGTAATGGGTAATAATTGCTCCATAAGTACATGACAATCATGACATCTCTATTGAAATCAATTGTTTGAAGATCATTTGAACCTTGTGGACTAAAATAGCATGTTATGGATTGAGATATTGAGATAATTCTTTTGGACATAACTTAATTATCTAATTGTTCTACAAAAAAAATTATAGATCTAGGTATGATTAATTAGGTTTTTGGCCAATCTTCTTCCTCACCCTTTTCTCTTTTGTATCCATCTTACTAGGCATGAACAACTCATTTATCCATAGTGATTGTATAGATTTGAGATTACTCATTCCTTCAGATTAACAACATTGTACAATTTAGCATTTAGAACCTATAATTGACTCATAATTTTTGAAGTTCAAGTTAGATGTTTTCTTCAAGATTTCACTTCTTATTATATATAAATTAGTATAACTTACATATATAGCTTTTTCATTTAAGGCATACATAATCATGCAATTTCTGGAAGGTGTTGAAATGTCTTTCCATTTTTTTAGGATGGTATTAAAGTTAATTTGGAAGATCAATTTTCACTCATAGATGCAAGAAGAACTTCAGGAAGGAGTAGACAAAAATACCATTGATCGTGCTTGGTCTTTTTAGATTCTATTGTATTTCTTGTTTAAAATAGTTTTGGAATAGAATGTAAAAGTTAATTAATGTTATGACTTTTAGTTGTACGTATGAATATTTTATTTTCTTTAATTTGTGATCTGAGACAAGTTACATTTGAAAATTTTAAATATATTTAAACTTTTGTTTTTAATTATATGGATTTATTATCATATTGGTTTTTATTTTATATAGATTTCTTATTACACCATGCGTTTGCATTTTTATTTTATAGGAATAATTAGTGTCATTAATTAATATAATAAAGAGAATGAATGGCATGAAATTTTTGAAAAAAATATAAAAAAAATTTAGCAATGGGTATGTATTCGCCAGCAATTTCAGCAAAAATTTTTAAAAATAATAGTGGTAGTTACATAACCCCTACCAATTTAAATTACAAATTTTTAAAAAATAATAATGGGGGTTATACAACCCCGCCATTTTAATTTCAAATTTTTTTGATAACAATAGAGGTGGTAAACCACCAAAAAATAACCATTACTAAATGCTCGCTGCATAATTCTAGTGGTTACACATAACCACTGCTAATGTTAACCCAACGCCATATTTTTTGGCAGTTCTCATAACCACAGTTATTGTACTTGACAACAATTTAAATCAACATTATAATTAGTATGTAACTGCTGCTATTTTAAGCCTTTTTTTTTGTAGTTCAGGTATAATTCTTGTTTTGCCTCCTCAATTAAGTTAAGGAATTTTTTTGCATCTTCATCAGGGCCTTCATAAACTTCTTCTACTTGTGTCACATATCTAAATATATCATTTAACAGTCCATTAGTATCATCATAATAGTCATCTTTATCATGCATGTCACCATCAGGATTTATTAAGGCCACACCCTTTCCATGATTATATCATTCTTTGTACCCCTGAACAAAACCATGACATATTAAATGACCATACACTATATCTCTCTTTTCCCATTTGCCATTAACACAAATAGCAAAAGAGCATGAAATCTCACCTCCCTGTGGTTTTCCTTTAGTGAAAGCATAATCTAAGAAAAATTAAACACCATTAATGTACTCTTTGCTGTGCCTTAGTAAATCCATCCAATTCTTCTCCACATATTTTAGTCTACTAAGAAAAGAAAATTAAGGAACAAGACAAAATAATCGCATCAAATCAACAAATGCATTGAATTTTAAAAGAAAAATTGGTTACAAACATAGCATATTATTTTGATAATAAGGACGAATTTCTCAATAATTTCAACAAATTAATTTCTAAAAAGTTAGGTGGGATAATTGACTCATCTTCCTAACGAAATAGAATTGTTGACAGTAAGCCAAGCTTTTAAGAACACACTCTAGTGGAATAGTAATTAAGCTGTCAGCTTCATTAATTAATTAATTAATTCATAGAATGAGTTACAACAATACTTTATATAGTGTACACCAGGAATACCAACTGATTCTTCACAGCTTCTTTTCAAGCAGCAACTTCTGCCTTTTTATTTTCAAAATTGAAAATCTGAATAAACAAATGGTTTTGATACTAATGTTTCTTTGACGACAATAGGTTTTTTCTACATCTCATCATGGGTTTGGTGCTAATAACCGATACTTATATTCTCATGGAACATAATGTGTCATGTCAGGTTGGATTTTCACTTCAACTATCATTGTAAGTCTTTTCTTCATATGGCTTATCATTCCATGTATGTATAACTTATTGTTTTTCTCAAAAGATTGGTTAGTGGTTATGGGTATAAATGAACAATTTTGGAACTTGAATAAGTCCAAATATATTCTATTTATTTTATCAGAAAATATTTTTATAAGAAAATTTCATTTACTTCAATAGAAGTAAAAGACTTTTATATTGTTTGTCTAATACATGGTATCATGATGGAGTGTAGGAAAATAATTTCTTCCTTAAAATAATAGATGTTGTTTTTTACAATATTCTCTACTTGTAATTGGAAATACTAATAAATGAAATTATTTATGTTAAAAATGCTTTTTTTAATCAAAACAAATAGTGATGCATCTTCACCTTATGTTCTCAAGTTTTTTTTTTCTTTTTATAATTTGTGGAAATGGCTATTATAAAGTGTGCCATTGAACTTGCCATAATTAATGCCATTGAAAGCCATGGAAGCTTAATGACACTCTCTCAGTTATCATTCAAAATAGAGTTCATAAAATAAAATATTATACTAAACACAAAATAAAAGGTGTAGCAACCAATTTTAAAAGTAAAATGATCATACTTATCCTGACATTTTTCTAGTGAATTATAACAAGCTGAACTTTACTTCCTACAAAAATAAATAATAGTTAGTACATAGCCCTGTAACCCTAATATATTGTAGAAATAATAGTTAGTACATAGTCCTGTAACCTAAATATCTTCTAAATTTTGTAACTAGTTTAAAACTAAGTTTATCAGTAAGCATTTTCCTCATAGTTCTATGAATATTAGGACTAAACTAGAGTTCAGTCTTGATTTATATTAACTTTTAGCCCAGACATTGAGCCAAACTCCTCCAAAATTTGAGAAAGATGAATGCCTTTCATTAGGAGTTATTTAGAAAAATAAAACTAAGTCATCAATCTTCCTGTCGAAGGTTGAAGTGGATGGCCATATTGTTAGCCTTGTTGGCATATATTTTTCAGTTTTAATATTGAAAAATAATTTTAATTAATGTCATGATCTAACTACGTGCTTTAAGCACTTTTTTATTTTACAAATGTAAGTTGATTAAGTGACATTCAAGATATCAAGAGATCTAACATTAAATTTAGTGTTTACTTAAGTAAGTTTCTTAAAATACTAAAATTGAGGTAGAAATAAATCACTTGAAATAAGCTAAAATAAAATATTTTTCAAACAAAGTTTTCAAATAATTTTTATTGTGTGAATTGATTCATTGAAGAACTTGTGAAAACCTACTCAAATTGATTCAGCAATCGATTGATGAGCAAAAGTTTTGAAAAATACTTCTTACCAAAGGTTAGGAATTTTTCCTGAATCAATTTCCTAATTAATTTAAGACCTGTTCGTATAATACTATGATTTGATTCACAAATTAATTCAATCATGAATATTTCTTATGATATTCATAAACAAATCGATTAACAAATTGATTTATTAATAGATAATCACTATGAATCGATTCAAGGATATAAGGTTAATTTTTTTTGAAAGTTGGTTACAACAATTATAAATACTCCTAACCTTATTTTAAACTCATTCAGTTTTTACAATTTCTCATTTCTTCAAGTGTGAAACTCAGAGAGAAAATAGAGCTTTATCTGATTTACATCTACCTCATCAAAATTCTCAATTCAAAGGATCTTGAATCAAAATTGAAGAGAATTTACATTAGATGTTTGAGATATTCATTTTAAACCTTGGTATTGTATTTCTTACCATATTTCTTGATTACCTTTCAGATTTTTTTGGTTAATAGGAATTTGGTCTTATCTTTCATTTGCTATTTCTAGGTTGATAAGAATCAGAGATACAAAGGAAGAGGTTGTTCTTCCCTTTGCATTTTCTTTAGTTGTGAGGTTGATTATAGCTAGTTGAAGGTGTATTTAATTCTTGGAATATCTTTAGGTTATGAGGTTGAACATAGTCTGTCAGAGATAGAAGAATTGTTGTATCTATAGGTAGGCAAGAGCCCAATTTAAATCTTGTGTAAACTAGTGTGCAGGAGCTTGGTTAGTTCTTGTGGTGGTTAATAAAAGTGGTCATCTGATTGAGAATTAATTCAGTGGATGTAGACTTAAACTACGGTTTCAGTTTAAGTTGAGCCACTTTAAAAATCTATATTTTTATTAATCTTTATATATTTGCACATTGCACACAAGATTTTTAGTTTATTGTGTTTGAACTGTGATATACTATTCTGCTGCATTTTTTAATTTTGCAGTACCAAACTTATTGCAATTCTGTTTAATTACTAAACTGGTATTAAAATTAAATTTTTAATTACATCAATGACTCCAATTTTTTTTTTATGATCCAATAAAGTCTTTTTAATAAACCTTGTGAAACAAGAATCTAATCTCAAAGTTAAAAAAAAGTATATATATATTTTATATTTGTAAAAAGAGCAATATCTATTTTTTTGGGACCAACACACATCACTAGCCAAAGGTTGGAGTAATTAGGCAGCTGGAGGCATGGCATTCTCGACAAAGGCCAGAGTAGAAGAGGAAAAAGCTTTTTAACGTTTGCGAACGAGGAGATAGAGGTGGTTAAGAAGAAGAAAATAAAATAGAAAAATTGTAGAAAATTGAGAAGAAAATAAATCAAAAAGATAGATAATGTAAGCAGAGGGAAGTTAAAGGAAGTTAAGTGCAGGGGTGGGTAATGTATATTATTGAAAAATAAGGGGTTTAGGTTTAATTAGGTCAAATCTCAAGGAAATTGAGTGTAATTTGCGAAAATTAAAATCAGACATATTATTAAAAAAAACATCTTACACAATTAGCCACTTCACACTTTTTTGACATGTATGAGAGAAGTGCAAGGACACAGACATATGGATCCTATGTTTTTTCACGCATGCAAAGGCAATGATTGTGATTTTAAAAAACAAAAACTGAGTTCATTTATTTATCCATGTTTGTTCCTACGTCCAAAAAGACCAATTACCCAAATTAATAGTTTGGAGTGATGAGAAGACAAATATAAAATAGGGAAAATATATTTTATCCCCGTCTATGGTTGGGACAAAATTACTATCCTAAACTTTGAAATCTAATATTTCACCTCCATGAACTATTTTCAAAAGTAAGACAATTAAGTTGGACATTGAATTTAGCAAAAAATTTGATAATTTTTCCCAACTTCAAACTTTCAGAGGTGAAGTATATTTTCTTCCAAAACGATAAGTAACAATGTTCCTTCTAGTTCAATGCTAACCAGACATTGTAGCAATCGGATGCTTTTGGAAATTTGTCACAATGAGCCAGGATAAAACTTGTTGCGTGCTCTTATGAGGAAAATGAACTCATGAGTCTCATTCAAATGTAAGCTTTTTGTAGATAGAAGCATTTTGTAAATGGAAGGAAAAATATGAAGCAGATATAGAAGAAGATGTATATTCTTTGAATGGGTTGCTTAGTATCAGTGATGGTGTATTTTTCAATGCAATGGCTTCATCATATCATAACTTGATGGCATAAATTTGTGTAAAGAATTTTCTAGTACGGCATCTTGTATTGTTGTTATTATGCAAACAACTTAATCTCATTGTTTACATATCTCAAACAACCTTTACCATGTACTTCTACTTCTAGATATGAAGACGAGCGAGAAAGGGCAGAGTACAAAATAAAGGAAACTAATATGTTTACCGTTCTCAAAGATCAACAAGTGAGATATCCTCCTAGTGCTGAAGGATTTGAAGTGTAATAACCATCACTGTTTATGGAAGGATTATATTCATTGTTTTCGTTGAGGTACCAGTTGGAAATGGTATTAAGGCAAAGGGTGCTTCGAGAAGATGACATTGTGAAGAATCACCAAAGTAAGGGGTATAAGATCATTAAAAAAATTTTAAATGAACCATAACAATGTGATGGAAAATTGGGAAAAACACATTTTAGCTCTCTAATTGAAGTTTAATTTGGGACATATTAGCCCAATTTCTTTTAAACATAACATCTGCTATAACTATCTTACTTTTCAGGTTAGTTCATGTGTTGAAATATCTAATTTTAAATTTTTTGAAGTAATTTGTTCTAAAGGCAAACTTTATAAAGGTAAAATGTAATTTATCCTATAAAATATGAGCTTCCAAACGTATACTTGACATTGCTCTTATGATTTATATAACATAGCTCTCTCTCTCTCTCTCTTTCTCTCTCTCTCTCTCTCTCTCTCTCTCTCTCTCCCTCTCTCTCTCTCCCCCTCTCCCCCCCTCTCTCCCCTCCCCCCCTCCCCC